>CAUYRH010108518.1:0-37492 GCA_963574655.1 Perodicticus potto
TTGACCATCTCATTAGCCAAAAGCAGGCCCATAGTTCCCATTGAAATACTGATAAGTTTGTTGATTTAACTTTATTTGTTCTTCATTTTAAATATTGTATTTGTTCCCGTTTTGTTTTTTTACTTCAAAATAAGATATGTGGAGTGTGCATAGGAATTTGTTCATAGGTTTTTTTTTTTAACTATAGTCTGGCCCGCCAATGGTCTGAGGGACAGTGAACTGGCCCCCTATTTAAAAAGTTTGAGGATCTCTGGCCTAGATTATGGAGACTTCATAAAACGTTTAGATTAGCAGAGACAGTTACATTTGCAGTTACACTTGCTTGAGTATGCTGTGAACGTGAACTTGTCACTGAGAAAGAACAGATCTCAATAGCAGAGTTGGTGTTCAACACTTGGGCAAGAAATGAGAAAATATTAGTCTAAGGTTACTTCTATGTAGCTTTTTAACTTTTCGCATATAAAACACTAATTTGTTTTGATGTCTGTGTAATAGCGAAATGACTGTCACTGTAACGGATGCGTATTCCAAATGACCTTCTCGCAGGTAGCCGTGAGTGCTTATTTCAGGGAAGGTGCAGTGTGTCTACCGGTGAGAACGCACGGAGCCCTCTGCAGCAGACCAAGGGTATCATTTGCAATGCCTATAATTTCTTTTGCACTGAAAAATCTAATAGAGTTGGACAAAATGTCATGTGCTGCTTATTAATTCTTGTTTTTCTATGGTTGACTGACCTAATTTTTTCTGGGTTTAAAATTCAGCTTCTTATCACCTGTTTGGCGGAAACTTCAGAGTTAGCTCTGTCAAATACTGCATGTCATTTACACATGTTCAAGTTATGTAACTGGGTTCGGAGAAGACCTGTCAGTTCAAAATCTGGCCCCATTTAGAAAACACGCGTTCAAAGTGAGAAGCTCAGCTGCTTCTTCTCACATCTCCACTGGCTCCATAGTACATGGGAGCTGAGAAGTGACATTACGTCACTTAAGCAGTCAAACCCAGACTTCACCATTACTAACAACAGTTCTTCTTCCATAACCTCAACTTCAAGCCTTCCTCTCTCTTTTCTCCAGGGATGTACAAACTGGCTTAATGCACATATGATTCATTATTCTACTGCCTTGTCAATGCCCTTTAGCAGCTCAGAACCTCACTCTCCTCCTGGCCTAGCCACAGTTCCATGGCCTAACTATCACCCTTGTGAAAACTAGCAAAATTGTAACCTTTCTTAAAACCATTTGGAATTGGGAACCAGAAAATCTCATTTTTATGTTCTAAAGATTAACTCTCTATTATGATTACAGAACATAAAAAAGCACTCAACCTGCCGGCCTCCAACCTAAAGTTAACACTTAATATGTGGCCTGGCCACCCCACCCTAGTTCCTCCCTCTCCATTCATTCTCTCACTCGCTTAGAACACTAGTTCACACTTCTGTGCTGCCCAAAGCTCTTACAACGACTCAGTTCTCTCGTAAGTTCATCTGTAGTAACCTGGAGAATAAAAGAACCACCCTCTTTTAATTACCCTGGTAACTCCAAATTCATTCATTCCCTCTCGCATTCACATATTCATGAGGTATTTATTTAGTGTGCAATGGAATCATAAAATATTATTTCTAGAAGGAAACTTCCAAGCCTCCCAAATTACAGAAGAGAAAATCAAGGCTCAAACACTTTCCTTTTCATGGTCTACTCATTTCGTGTATATGAAGATTGTACTGGAAAAAATTCTGCCTTCAATTGGTTTCTTGCCTTGGCTTCTTTTAACCTCTATGGAGATGGTATAAAAGGGCCCACCTTTCATATAAAGTTACGTACAGATATATGCCCTTGCTTCACAGTGCTACAGGGTAGGGTCAAGGTTCTACAATGTCTGATCACCTTATGTAGCCTGTTAGAAAGACAGAATCTCAGGGTCTTCCCCAAGAAAAGGGAACAGGAATCTGCATTTTAACAGTTGTCTCCTGTGCATGGAAAAGCTTGAGCTTTACTTCTTTATTGAATGACAAAGAAGGAGGCTGGATTATGACTCCACTATCACTTATGTCTAGTACATTATAAATAAAGGTTTTCTTTTCTGATGCTACACTACTTTTTCCTTCAGACAAAATTTTCTTGTTTTTGTTTTGTTTTGTTTGGATGTTGACTTGTAGAAATCCACTGGGTATTCACAATTTATCCTATTGTGTCCAAGAAAGTTAGAAGTTTTGATTTTGTTGATACCAGAAACTGATGAAACTGATGTGCATCAGGGCAAACCTCATACATTTTAAAATAAGATGGTGCATCACAGTTAAGCCGAAAAAGCTTAAGCCTCCTCTTAGAATGGCAGAGCCAGAGGCAAAGGCAGGAGAGTCAGCGCAAAATCAAATACGTGCTGTTATTTTATTCTTTCCCTAAGTTCCTGCACCGCTTTAGCCCTTAAAGAAATAGATTCCACTATGGGGCCAGGAAGAGGTTAAAGCTATGAATTCATATCATCAAAGTAAGGAGAGAAGAGGTTGTGTTACTGATAGGAACTGGAGGGAGGAGGGGATTTCCCTCCTGTTTGTTTTTTGTTTTGAAAATTACTTCTGAATCCTTCCATGATTGAAAAAGTCTTTCCAGTCTTAATGCCTTTAAAATCTTATTTATTTATTTAAGACTGAGTCTCATTTTGTCACTCAGTAGAGTGCTGTGGCATCATAGCTCACGACAAACTCAGACTCTTGGGCTCAAGCGATTCTTCTGCCTCAGCCTCCCAAGTAGCTGGAACTGCAGGCTCCTGCCACAATGTCCAGCTATTTGTAGAGACCGGGTCTCACTCTTACTTAGGCTGGTCTTGAACCAGTGAGCTTAGGTAATCCACCTGCCTCAGCCTCACAGACTGCTAAGATTACAGTTGTGAACCACCACGCCCAGCCCATTTTTTTTTTTTATTTTATATCCTTTAATATGTTCAGAGTGGCATTTTTTCAAAAAACCTTATCCGTAGTGTTTTGTTTTCTTTCTTTCTTTCTTTCTTTCTTTCTTTCTTTCTTTCTTTCTTTCTTTCTTTCTTTCTTTCTTTCTTTCTTTTTTTTGAGACAGAGTTTCACTTTGTCTCCCTCTGTAGAGCACTGTGGCATCACAGCTCACAGCAACCTCCAACTCCTGGGCTTAAGTGATTGTCTTACCTCAGCCTCCCAAGTAGCTGGAACTATAGGCACCCATCACAACACCGGCTATTTTTTGTGGCAGCTTGGCCGAGGCCTGGTTCAAACCCGCCACCCTCAGTATATGGGGCCAGCGCTCTATTCACCGACCCACAGGCACCACCCATCAGTAGTGTTTTCTATGAAAATGTTCACATTTCATTAAATGTGAAGTCTATTTCTGTGATTGCTAGGTTGAAGGCATATCCCATACATAATATCATGCTACAAAAGAAAAAGTCCAGTGCTTAAAATACTAAGGTATTAAAATAGCATGGCAAAACTGAAGAAATGGCTATTTTTAAAATATACTCCCATTAAAATATAGCCACTTTGACTTTGATTTTTTTCTGTAAAATGAAAAAATCCATAATACCTGGACTACTACTATGAGACTACATTTTTTAAAAAATAAAAATCCCCCGATTTTTTCCCTTTCTTAAAATAATTCAAAATCAACTCTACAAATGACTTTCCAATTCACGTTCCTAATTTTTCACAATACTTCCTCACATATTAAAATTCCACCCCAATCGATGGGTCAGGAGTGCAGACTCCCGTGTTCACAGAGAGTGATGTTTTTGTCATTGATAATGTAGAGCCTTCCTGAACCCAATTAACCTGGGTAGTATCTTCTGATATGCAAACTAGAAACTGGAAATCAAAGTACAAGTTAGGTAACAATATATATATTTTTTATTTTAACATCTCTATCTTGTTTGTAAATATCTTAGGGAACGTTTATAACACAACGGATCTACTGCATTTTGTTTATTTGTTCAGTCTTTACTTTCCGAGTGAAAGGGATCATTTTTGTATGGTGAGTAGTAGAGTTTGCACATATATGAAAGATTTAGGTGCAGTCTGGTTCAAGTAGACCCATTTTCAAAACAGAGTTTTTCCACTTATGCTGGGAGTATTTGCTATGTAGTGGTTACCAGTTTTTAGGCTACCCCATCTCAGGAGCCTGATGGTGAACACTTATATACTTGTTAAAGTATGAAAAGCATGAATACTAACTTGACTATATTTCAAATGAAATATTTAAAAGAAACTAAAATTGAATATAAACTTCCTATTGCTCTCTGTGACTGACTGACCCTACAACAGTATTTGGTGCTTTAAGAACATGCATCTCATCTGCCATTTAGACTCTTGAACACTGTGAGCTTTCTATGTAAAGTGACTCAAGTAGGCAGCTGTGAGCAGATTAGCACCCCTGCCAACTGGTCACACAGCCAGTCACCATCCCAGCTGGAAATGCGTATGAGGTCTCACCTGTGTCCTCACCTCCTGCAAATGGTGATATCACTGAGACACAACTCTGTTTTTTTCTGATTTTCTCTTAAACATGGCCTTCAAGCTGATACTTAAACTATGCAGATTGGATCATATAAGTGAGAGGGTGAGGCGCTGGTCTAAAACTGCGCTGCTCAAGCTTAATTGGAATTACCTTTGGGATGTGTTAAACTAGATCGCTGGATCCCACTCCCCGAGTTTCTGATTTAGTACAGCCTGAGAATTTGCATTTCTAATAATTTCCCAGGGGATGCTTACAATCCACAATGCATGGCCACCCTTGATTTTTCTAAAAAGTATTTCATAAAAATTGTATTTGGTTTATCCCTGGGCATTTTGAAAATTACTACCTCTCTTTGAGGCTTACACTGCCATAAAATTCATCATAAATTTGAAGTTGGAAATGAATGTGGGAAGGACGTGAGAATAAATGCCAAGTGCTTTTGATAACCATTAGCTAAATCAGCCTCTCGCCTCCTGATTGTTAAGATTTTTCACTTGCAATATTGAAAGTATGAACCTTGTGTGAAAATAAGACACTCACAAACATGCACGATCTATGGACAACGTTTAATAAAGACAAAAATATTAATAGATATATAAAGACGTTTGTTTCTGTTGGGCAATACTTATAGCAAGACAACTTAAACTGAGAATGAATGTTGAAAGTTTCTCAGCAAAGTAAAAATAAAGCTGATTAATATCATGAAGACGTGAATCAGCTTATTTGCTGAGTTCATGCAGAAAATCAACTTGAAGTATGAAATAATTGTAAACTTAGATATCTTTTTATTTGATAACTGCTGGTATTTCAGAGTTCATCATCTTCGTAGCCATCATTAAAGTAGTTATTAGGGATCACTAAAAGTTCTTTCTTCTTTGCTCTTATAATGTACTAACACAAGCTACTCACATTTGCAGCTCTCGTCCCTTACTAGACCTCAAGACAGTATGGGAGTGAAAGCAAAAGTCTGCACAGGTCTTAGCATGCAATTCACACACAAAAAAATGTCAATAGTGATAATTCTGAAATATATATCCAAACCAAGGGCTATCCAATAAAATATTTAAATCTTCCATTGGACTTTTTTTTAGTTTTCTTCAACTTTTCCATTGAGAGAAGAAGAATCATTTAGCAACTTCCAGCTCTTCTCAGCTGGGGTTCTCATCGAAAGCTGAGACTGGAAAATAGTATTTCAGTGACTATTTTCTAAACTCCCCCAAGGACGTACTTAACTAGCAACATTCTCAAATTAACTCATTACGTTAAATGAATGACTCAGAGAAAGACTGAAAGATTTAATCACAATATAGAGAAGTTTCCAACACATACGCTCCACAGTGCAGAAATTGGTGACGTAAAACAGATACGTATTTGTGGAGTGTTAAGATGCTCCGAATATGGTGTAGATAACATGTACCGGATGGGCATGCCTTAGATTTTCATAAGCCCCTATTTCAAACCAATGTTTCAGGCATGATCTTTGCAAAAATCTTGTCAAGTTAGTGTTATTGCTCCACATTTTATAGACAACAGGCACATGAGTGAGGGGCAGGAAATGCAGAAACTGAATTGTCCAGGTCCCACGGATCACAAGGAGCAACACAAGTCCTTTGATTTTTCCTGCTAGGAGGTTGGTGCCCTTTCATCTCCCACGAGGTCTGATTGCACTGAGCAGCTCGCCTTTACTGATCCATACACCCGATTTTGCTCCAATCTGGACAATCAGATGTTCAGGATGCATTTTCCCACATCAGCAGAGCTTGAGTACCCTCTGCCCTTCCCAACACTGAGAAGCCTCCATTTCCCTCCGTAAGGCTTCATTACACAGCCTGATTCACTCTCAGCAAGCGAGGAGTAGGGACTTAGAACCCTGGACGCCTGGTCATGCCCTCTTTAGAGAAGACAGGGAACCACTGATGAGCTACCCTCCCTTAGAGTTAGAAGTGAGCAAAAGCTAAGGATGGGGCCGCACAGACAGAGGAGAGGTGAGAATATCACCTGCCTTTACGCACAGTAGGAGCTTTCTGTCCCCACTGCTAACAGAGGACATAGGCAAAATAGCATCTTCACTTTCTGTTACTCTTTCAAACGTGGCTGAAAAAGGTATTATTTGATACACCACATCTGTACAATTCTAAACCTAATAGGTCATTCTTTAGAAAGAAATTTCTTTAAAAACCCTCACAATTTTACCTCATTCCTTGGGTAGGACCTTAAGGAATAAGCCTATAGATGGAAAATTAATTTTTCAGTACTCCCGGGAAGAGACAGTGCTGCTAACTGATTCATTTGTGACAGCTAGAAGCACAGTTCCATGCTGTGCTGTTTTTAATATCACAATCCAAACAAGTTTACAATCCCTCTGAACTCCTCTGAAATGCAGTGCTGCAGGAACAGCCTTCCACACCCTCTGAAAGGTAAGGCTGTCGACAGCTGCCAGCGTGTCAACAGTGGTCTTCATGTTCTTTTCCAACACAAGAAATGGGAGAGTCAGACAGCTCAAGATGCTTTAATGTTTTAATTAATGCGCCATGAGAAGAAAAAAAAAAACAGACCGGTGTCAAGGTAGGGACTATTTTTTGTCACGTTCACACATAACACTATTTATTAGATTTTGAATCATAAGGATGGTGTTAAGCTCTGTTTTCTTATGATAAATTTCCTTGGAAACAAGTGGACAGTGTCTCTGCCTTTCACCTTAAAACAATCACTACGCTGGGTTCTGTGCTTCACTTCCTTTAGCAGGAAAAAGCTACATCTTCTTTGGAAAGACTCGAAATTTTTTGCAAGTGACTATCTCTTTGAATAGTCCCGACTTGAACAAAAGTTTTAAAAATTAAATTTGAAACATCCACTTGATTCTTATTGTACAGCAGGCAGCTTTCTACATGACAGAGACGGGTTTTAGAGCCCTCGTCCTGCAGATTTCCTGGCGTACGTAGCAGCCTATACTGCTTTGCAATGGAGGGAAGAAGGCACCAGTGCACCTGGCCTATCGCGTGGTACGTGGCGTGCGTACCGAGGACACAGTGAAGCACCCCCACAGTTGTCACTGAACTGACCACAGTGTGGTGGCCTAACACTGAAAATTGCACAGGGAATGGAAAGAAGGGTGAAACGGGGTCAGGCTCCTCAGTAGTTCCCCTTTCAGAAACTAAATATCACTGCAAATGTCCTCTAGATAGATAGCTTAATTCAATGAAAGCACTGGAGTCTTTTCTCCAATTTGCTGTTCCTGTGCTTGGAATAAACTTCCTGCTCTTTGTTACCCACATAAAAACCTTTCTTCCCTTAAAAGCTGAGCTCAACTGCTTCCCTCTGCACAGATATTTTCATTCTCCATTTAGAAATGTTCCATCCTCTGCACTTAAAATGCTGCGTTGTAATTAATGGGAATATGCCGTCGCTTCAGCAGTTGGCCACTCCTTGAAATTTAGGACTATGTCTTACTCATCTCAGTAATCCCTTTTTTCTTAGAATAATATCTTGGATAAATATTAGGCATATGATCAATTTTATTTAATAAATACAATTCAAGGGAGGTATGGAGCCATCTACTGAAGTAAAAGGGTAGATATACAAGTTTTATTGCTAACACAAAAGAGACCATTAGTTCTAAACATATGAGCTTTTTCTCACTCGTATCGATGCTTGGGATTGATCATGGCATTGGAAAGGAGCTACCATGTACATAAGGCCTTTTACCAGACTATGATGGAGGAAATAAGGTTGGATATGTGTTTGGATAGTGTTCTAAGAAAATGTTAAATACTCAAGTAACTTTTATTGCCTTTTATATTTAATACAATCTCAACTGAATAGCCACCTCATTTTTCATAGACATGTTTTTTTTTTTCCAGGATATTAGGGGTGTACATGTGTTTTGTTTACACACTTTGTGTTTTGCATAAAATAAATCAATGTTATAAACCTACCCCCCACCCAGACAGTGTGGACCTTACCCAAAAGCCATTTAGCATCTTTTCCAACCTGGACAGAACTAGAGACATTCTTCTAAGTGAAGCATCACAGGAATGGAGAAACAAACGCATACTCTCAACACCAGGTTAGAATTGGTTCATCAACACTTAAGTGCACATATGGAAATAAATCTCATAGACATGTTTTTTGATAGGAGAGCACCACCAATAATCTGGAACACTTTTTTTTTTTTACATCTGTCCCTGTATTGAAGATGTACCAGGCCTTGTAGTCTGTCTTGGCTGATCAAATATGCCCAGGCTTTAGGCTTTTCAATCTGTCATTATCATTAACAGAGTTGATTTATCTGCAGGAACTCTCAATACACTTGTTTCAGCAATGAAAATAAAGTAATTCTTCTTCAACTACTTTTTTAAAAAATACATATTCAAGTATGTGTTACATATGGCATGATGATTTCTGTAAATGTGAAATGTGAAAGGAAAAACTAAGACACGTTTTTATTTTAATTCACTAGTAATCAATTAATACTTAGCAAGTGTACTCTGAATTACCAGTAACAAATCTGATCTATTTACTTCTGATATCCTCAAATCTACAGGTTTCCTCCAAGGCTTCCTGTTCATTGGAAGTGTAGATTGGATTGCTTGTATCTTTTTTATTTAAATGTATATGTAATGCTAAAATACATATGCGGAAATCTGGAGTGTCCACACTTCCAGAGACTGACCAAGAATTTATGCTCCATTGCATAAAATGAAATGCAGGTTTCCCATTAGGAAACAATCTTTCAATTTAAGATGATGAATTGAATGGTACTCATCTATTATCTTATGTGAAAGGTCTAAGTAGAGCCCCAAGCTTTTGACATCTAACAGGGACATAATTCACCTACTGTTTACTCCTGCCCCTAAGAGTTTGTTCAGATGACCAGTGACAGGCTGAAGGTAGAAATACTACCTTCATTAACTGTCAGTCTATTTTTTAACGATGGCCTCACACATTGCCACATTTTCAATGACCGACTTTCTAAGACATGTTTATATAGCTAAGAATTTTTGGTGATTCATTTAAAAAGCCCTTAAACTCTATTTTCAAAGAGTTTTACCTTATTTTTCTTTTCTTTGAGGCTATGGGCAAAACAGATGATGATTATACAGAGAAAGGAAAACATGTTTCTACTTATGCCTAAGATCACAACTCAAGCTCTCACTTGTTCTTGGTTTTACTTCTCTCCTAACTACTCCTTAACCCATAGACATGATGCCACAGTTTCCAAGGTCCATCCAATTCATCTTCCTCTGAGCCATATGCTTCATGTGAAGCCCATGGCAGTCTATCTATTCTGCAAAAGTTTTACCATAGCTTTCTCTGAGTACCTGCAATCATGATTTATTGCCTACATCAACATTGAACTGAATTCTTTGGGTACCCAAATATTTAACTTCTGTACTGTAATTACAGACACCTTGAAGTTACTCGTGAGTGGAGGCCATGTCATTATTCTTTCATTACCCCGAGAGTCACGGGGGAGGACAAGACATGGGATGAGCACTCGGTAAGTTCTCGTGAGTTCCTGGCAGCCCCAGACAGTGCAAGGCAATCTTATCTTCTACTCCGACTCATTGCCTCCTTCATACCCACACCAATAAGGCATTTCGAATTAAACAGACAAAGCAGGATTCTTATTTTTTCTCCCAGATATTAGTCCCATCCTCTGTGTACAGTACCATCACCTTCCCAGTTGTTTAAGCAAAAAACCTGGAAGTTATCATTATTTTTTCTCCTTTTCCTTCTCCTGGCATCTAATCCATTAGCAAAACTACGGATGCTACCTCCAAAATAAAATCTGAATCTGAAGACTGTTTTCTATCTTGCCTGCTATCCTTCTGGTTTAGGCCACTAACATTGTTATCCAGATCACGAAATAGCCTCCTACCAATTTTCTCTTCTTTACCTGATCCCCCTCTACAGTAGCACATCTGTAAGTTGACCCCCCCCCCCCAAGGGGCTGTAACCAACTGGTCAGCATAAGGAACGAGGTCTGCTGTCCTGACATGTGCACATGCTGTGTGTCTAGTCTATGAACATGAGGTCAATTTTAGGAGGTGGTCAGTGTGGACAGGTAGTCAGGTATGGAGGTTCCACTGTAATCCACTCTCCATAAACTTACCTTCTTATTTTTTTTTCAAAAATCCATCAAGTACAATGTGACTTAGTGACTGCAAATAGAAATCAAAGCGTTTGTGAAGTATTTTTCTCAGTCTGAGAAGTTTATAGAGAGAGCAATCTGAAGAATGAAAAGGAGTTTGTCAAGCAGACAAGAGGTGTGTGTGTGTTATAGATAGGGCATTTTATTTTTATTTTTTTTTTTGAGACAGAGTCTCACTCCATTGCCCTGTTAGAGTTCCATGGCATCATACCTCACAACAACCTCAAACTCTGGGGCTTAAGAAATCCTCCTGCCTTAGCCTCCTGAGTATCTGGAACTACAGACACCTGCCACAATGCTTGGCTATTTTTCAGAGATGGGGTCTCACTCTTGCTGAAGCTGGAATCAAACTGCTAAGCTCAAATAATCCACCCACCTTGGCAAACCAAAGTGCTAATATTACAGGCATGAGCCACTGTGCCCAGCTTGGATAGGGCATTTTTTAGATAGTAGCATTTTTCCAAATACCAACCATGTTCTGCTATGGTTTAATTATGTCCCCTCAAAAATTCAGTGGTGGCAATGCAATCATATTAAGAGGTGATTCAGCTATGCGGCTCCTCCCTTGTAGTGGGGTTAAGGCCCTTATGCTCTTAAGAGGTTTTGTGCAGCACTGGGCTCTCTTGTTCTTTGGTCTTCCGCCATCTGAGGACACGATGTTCCTTCCCTCTGGAAGAGGCAGCATCAGGGCACCATCCCGGCCCCAAATGACCAATATGTGGCACCCTGGCCTTGGACTGCCTGTCCTTCAGAACCATGAGGAATACATATCTTTTCCTTATAAACTGCAAGGTCTGTGATAGTCTGTTATAGCAGCCTGAAAAAACTGAGAAGGGGGTGCCATAATGAACTCTGCTGTTACTAGAATTAGCAGCCTGTCAAACAATAACCTGCATCTTAAAGAATTTCTCAACCATTTCCTAATCCCTGCCAGTTCTGTATAGCCATTTCATTTCTACAATGAAAGTCTCAAAATTGGACACTGTTCATATTATAACTTGGTCTGTGATAAGTTGACTTTCATGATACAGAAGTTAAGAGCACGGGACAAAATTCAGTGTGTTAAAAGGCAGGGGGGATGAAGAAAAGTTGATTAGTGGGTACAAATATACACTTGGTTGGAAGGAATAAGACCTGGTATTCGATAAATCAGCAGGGTGACTATCATTGACATTAATCGAATGTACCTTTAAAATGGCTAGAAGAGACTAAATCAAATGTTCCTAGCACCAAGTAAAGAAAGATGCTTAGGGTAATGGATACCCAATAATGCAGATTTGATCATATGATTGCATCAACTTATCACATATGCCTCCAAAATATGTACATCTATTATGCATCAATAAAAAATGAATTAGAAATAAATAAGTAAAGCTAATTCATTATGTTAAATCCCAAGCATATTCACATTACTGACATGTTAAAAAAAGGAATCGCATAGAACTTAGGCTGGCAAACTATGGCCTGCATGTCAAATCTGGCCGATTGACAGACCAGGCTTATCGGAGCCCAGGCCAGCTCATGTGTGCAGATATCATCTCTGGCTGCCCACAGGCTACGATGGTGAGCGGAGCAGCTGGAACAGAGACCTCATGGTCTCGCGAAGCAGAAAATATTTACTCTTCAGCTTTTTATAGAAAATGTGTAAGAACCCCTTGTCATAGGGAAAGTAGCATTAGTTTATTTTAGGGAGAATTAAAAGCATATGACATTATTCATGGGTTAGGTAAACTGTACAGCTTTTAAAACATGTGGTAATAGAGCAGTTCATGTTTATTACTATTTCTGAGATAGTTTAACTGTTAAAGAAAACACCGCAGTTATATAAAGGCCTCGGGAAGTGAGGTGCCGTTGCTGTGTGATCATTTGATATTTTCAGACTTGAAAGTACCTTTCAGTACATCCTTAAAATGTACAACAATAGGAAGTGATTTGCTGAAATAAAAATGTTATATCTGGCTCCTGCCCAAATTGCTCAAGGCCATGTAAAAATCTGAGGAGATGCAGACTTAATAGGCTCAGCAGGTTGGAAATAATAGCATATTTTTCTAAATGCAAAAGTAATCCTGTGCCACTTAGTAAGCTAAGTTCAGGTTTCGCTGACAACCTTTATTAACCTCCTATTTTCCACATGTGTGATAATTTGTCACTGAAATATACTCTGGGTTGCTTAGTCATGGGATGCAAAAGATTTTTAAACTCTTTTGAGCTGCATGTATCTAAATCATTCCATTAACTTGTATGTTAGCCTGAAACAAACGTTTTCGGCCTTCAAATGCTTTCCTGCATTTGAATTGTTCATGAAATGATTTATTTTTCAACTTGAAATTTTGCAGCTGACCTGCTGAGAGGGCATAGTAACTGTGTATGTGCCTAATAGCTCCTGCCATTTCATTAGTGAAAAGGGGATGAGAGTGTGGTAATTATGACCACTCAGAGAAGTTGCTCTTCTGAACAATAAATTATCTTGCTCCTTATATATTATCACATATCCTTTTCATCGGATGATAGTCATAATAATGGAAACATTATGGTTATCAAAACACCTAGAGCTTCTGTATAAGAAACAAGCAAATGAGGTTACTCTGAGTAGTGACACTTCTCTGATATCCTGGGACAGTCTGAAAGTTCCCCTGGACAATGTTTTGGTCCTTTACAACTCTCCTCCTGTCTCCACTATGGGGAAGATTGCTACGGTTCCGTCTTTAGTTCTCTTCCAGTTTCCCTCCCTCTCATATCCTTTCTAATCCTACGGTTTTCACAATGACACCTGAGTATTTGACTCTCACACCTACCTGGGCAGCCTCAAATCACCTGAGAGCTCTGAGGCACCACTGCCAGTTGTCTAGACCGCTGCAGTCAGCGCACCATCTTCACCGATGTTAATACAGGAGATTCATCCTTGTTAGTCTTCCTTATTACAAATTTGTTGATAATCCCCCTTTATTGTCTCTACAATATTAACTAATCTCTAGTGAATAAAGCTAAAAATCGGAAAACAGCACAGTGAATTGTACAGGGTAATTGTTTGCTGGTTCCCATTACTTTACTTTTCTTTCTTTCCCCAGACCTCTAGGGCCTTAGTGCTTCTCCAATTATAATCTCTGTACCACCTGTGTCAGAAATAATTGCGCCCTTGCTTAAAATATCAATGAGAAGCCCCACCTTAGGCCTTAGGAAACATTACTATGGTAATGGGTCTTTAAAAAAATCCCCAGAGGATCATTACACACAGCAAATTTTGAGATCCAATGAGATACATTTTTCAAAACCTATAAAATGTTTTGAAAGGATATAGCCTTCCTTTCTACACATTTATCACATTCTCTACAATATGTTTCTTCCTTCTAGTCCAATCCAGGTCCTTATCTCTCATGTCCACATCACTGAAAAACCTTTGAAATAATTCCCTTGTTTATAGTCTTCTGATGCTGCCAGATTTTTCACTTAGAACTTTAATTTTAAAGTCTGATCACTGGCTTTCTAGTGAAATGTACACTTTCCTTCTTGATATTAAAGCTACCTGGTTAGTTAAGGGACTTGTTTAATGCCTTTAAAATCGTCTTAAGGAATGAGATTACTTCCTATTCTTAAATACATATTCTCTTTTATACCTCTGTACCTTTGTTCAACTTTCTTTCCATACACATTGCCATTTTCACATCAGTTTAATTTATTTAATATACCAAGTCCAGATTAAATTTACATCTTCCATGAAATGCTGGCCCCTCTGAAATCCTGTAACATTCGGGCACAATCTAGATCTCTTAGGGCTATTTGCATGCCTGAGGCATCGCAGCACAATTATTAAGCCATTTTGACAGGAAAGAAATAATCGATTTGACTATAATTAAGTTTACAAAGGAGTTCAAACATAGACTTTAAGTTTGAGAATCTCTCTTCAAATATAAATTACGGGCCACTTCTTTTAGGGATACATTAAAAAAAAGAAAAGCTGGAAATAGAAAAGATGTTTTAGTAATGACATCCCCAAATAGATAAAAATGAACTCAAAATAAACTTTCGTTTTAGAAATTTAATTCCACATCTGAAAGCAGAACTGAAGGGTATATGCTTTAGTGGGAAGTTTGCATAAGCAGAAACATGGGTGTATGAGCCCATGTTTTGAGGAAGGGGG
This sequence comes from Perodicticus potto, assembly GCA_963574655.1. NCBI lineage: Eukaryota > Metazoa > Chordata > Mammalia > Primates > Lorisidae > Perodicticus > Perodicticus potto. Next base: position 14,771 of record CAUYRH010108518.1, read on the forward strand.
GTGAAAATGCCCACTCAGCTGACGTGTGTCCATCAATGACAATTTTCCTACTTCTCTGTTTGCTCAGTGGCCCCTGAAATGTAGAATAGTTTGGATGGAAGGAAGAAAACATCAGCCAATAAAGCTGTAGAGGTGCCTCTGGTCCTGTTAAATGGAGGGAAATAGTCAAGTTCAGCTTGTTCAGCTCTGTGATCAAGACCCCCAGGAAGGGACTCAAACCCTGAAGAACCATATAACTTATGACTATATCTGTCACTCAATTTCAGACTGTACTTGCTTCCTCCTTCTGATTATCTCTGCCTGAGTCCCCCGAATAACGATTAATTCTGCAGGTACTCCTCCAGGAACAAAGGATTCCCTTAGGCTCAGGGACCTTGCAGTGAAGAACAGACAGGATTCTTCTCCCTAAGTGCTACAGAGTATGGTCAAAGACTCGGAAACATTTATAACTAGTTTTTGTGGGAGGTTAGAATTTCTACTTTTCATTTTCTGGTATAAACTAAATGCTATGGGAGCAAAGAGATGAAGACAAGTAATTCTAGCTGGGTAACTGAAAATATCTGGAAGTATGAAAGGCTTTCACTTAAGCAGCAACATTATTCTAGGGAGAGGGAACAGAATTAGCCGAACCGCTGAAGCATGCCTATGTTTGACAGGTTGGGGGAAATGCGTCCAGAATGGAGTTCAGGCTGCATGGTGTGATGTGGTTGGTGGATTAAAAAAAATACAAACTATATATATACATTGGATGCCTATTCAGCCTTAAAAAATAAGGAAATTCTGTCACTTACAACAACATGGATGAACTTGGAAGGCATCATGTTAAGCGAAATAAGCCAAGCACAGAGAGATAAATAAATCATCTCACTCAAATGTGAGTCTAAAACAGCAGGATTCACAGAAGCACAGGGTACAATCATTGATGGTTACCAGAGGCCGGTGGAGGGTCTAGGAATACGTTGGTCAAAGACTATAAAATTTCACTTAGACAGAAGGAGAAAGTTCAAGGGATCTGTTGCACATTATGGGGACTATAGCTAATAATGACATATTGTATCCTTGAAAATTATGAAAAAAGTTGATTTAAGTATTCTTACTACCAAAATATAAATACATGTATGAGGTCATACATATGGTAGTTATGTTTACTTAGCATTCTACAATATACTTAAATGTGTATCAAACATCATATTGTATGCCATAAAGATAAGCAATTTTTATTTGTCAAGTAACGCTATAGGTATATAGGTAACATGTTTCAAAAGGTGCTGACTCTAAAAGTAAAGCTGTTTTGCCTGAGTCTACACCAAGAAAGAGGCACATAAAAGGTTTTTTTGATGGATTATCCCTGGCTCTTCTGATCTATATCTATGATTATGGCTCAAATAGTCTTAGACATTACTAGGAGATCACATCAGTTTAATCTCAGGGACAAACTCCTAAAATCATTCCTAATTACACTAAGGGCTTTTGCCCCCTTCTCTGTTTTCACCAGAGTAAGTTTTTCAAATGCTTCTAACACATAAATTTTTAGGACCCAAAACCCAGAGCTGGGAAATGAGACAAACACAAAATCCAGATCTTGGCTTGCCTGTGATCAGCATTTAACTTGGGCCTGTGGTAACTGCTTCTAAACCTCTGCTTTCATTTGCAAAATAAGAATAATTCCTATCCTCTTCACAGGATCAAAACAATGCTTGTGAAATCCTGTTTTTATAAGGACAATACAATTAAAGCAGTATTATATCTTTCTTATAATCTGTCACACCCTTGAAGAAAGGGGCTTCAACATTTTATGCTGTGTCTATAACAGTTCTAGACATAACATAGGTCATCAAATTCTAAGTTTTCACTCAAGAAGATCAAGATCAAAGAGAGATTTAAAAAAATGCTATTATTTCAAATAAAATCCAGTAGTCTTGTAGTAACATGTGTCTGCTACGATAAGGATAACGAAGAAAAACAAAAGTAAAGACCCAAGTTCAGGATGTCAGGTGGGTTACTGAATCTCTTTAAGACTTGTCTCAACATTAGCAAATACCACTTCTTTAATAGGAGTGATCTTAGATAGGATGGAAGTTACATCTTAAAATTTTATTGTGTGTGTGTCTATGTGTGTGTGTGAGTGAGTGTGAATCATTAAACCGTTAAGGTTAATTTAATGAAATTTCATATAGCCATAGTGCCAGTTGTTTAGTAATGAAGAATGCTGCGTTCCACTTTAGAGAAGGCTTCAGGGGTTGTTTTATGTGCTGTTTTTAACAATCCAACTAAGCCAGGGGTCATTTGAAGATGTGAAGATTGAAAAAAATAAATCCACAGTGACGGCCAAACTAATTGTTTACAATAGCTAATGGAATCGGACATGGTGGGATATAATTGACTCTGTGTGGAGCCCATGGTGAGATTCCCTTGAGGAAAAGAATGCTTTGTGGGGTTTTTTTGCTTTTCAGATTTTTTAGCTTTTAATAAATAAATTTGATACACGTATTTAATTTTAGGTTGACTAATAAAATGTTTCCTTCCCACTTTGATAAAAAAACTGTTGTCCGTATCTCTTTGTTGGTCTTGAGATCAGATTTGTTTTCCTTTTTCATTACTTCCCAATGCCCCATTAAAAATTATTGGAATAATTTTGCCTCATTCTTGCCTGACTTTTCCTTTGATCTTGGTGTTCTTCTCTATTGGGTCTGGTTCCTTATTTCTAAGACAATGTGAGTTCCTTAGATTCAGGAAGGAAAAAAATGTCCTCAGCCATTCACCGTGACCTCCACCCATGGAGAACAGTCTTGTCTTCTGGTTATAGGAGATTACATTCACACACTTGGGGAGTCTGAAGAAAAGTCCAGAATGGTCTTTCTTTATAGAGTGGAAGAGTCTTCCTGTTCACCAGATGACCAAGGGGTCATTTCCTCCAACTTAAACTCTAGGGACATACAAGGGGCCTCTGGGAAAACTGGGGGAATAGCTGGTCCCCAGTTTTGTGCTCATAGTTTCAAGGACCTTATTATCCATGTTTGTCAAAAGGACAAAGAATTGGCTCACACACACACAAAGATGCTGTGATTGTTGAGGCAAAAATAGCATAGACTATACTAACACAGAGTAGAGTCAAACTATCTCTCTGAAATGAAATCCCAGAACCTGAATCTCATACACACATGGCGATGGAAAACAGTGATGGTGGCGTTCATAGTACATACCGAAGGGAGGGCCCCTGCAAGAAATGTTGTGACGTCACTGTGTACCCTACTGGTCCATAGACACTTTGATGCTTTCCTTATTTTTCCAAATAGTGTATAATCTTAACAAGGAATTATAAACAAACGTTCAGAATGGAATTATAAACAAATTATATATCATGGAATTATAAACAAAATTTTTCACTTAGATACCAGAAAGAATTGAAGAATACCTGATTTTGATTGGCATTAAAGATGCTCAGGACTATTTTGGGGATGTACATTACTTCTGCTTATAGAAAAAAGAAGCAATATTGATTAAAACTTAATGAATTCAGCCCCATGTCCTTAGTCCCTCCACTGTTGGCCACAGCACTCAATTCTGAGGAGGCTATATTAGTAGTCCCAGTCATTTCTCACAAAGAACATGCAAAACCATTCATAGAAAGTGACAAGAACGGTAAACCAAAAATGAAACCAATATGACATAGAAACTTATATTTGGCATGTAAGTATAAAAATTGTTTTGAAAATGTAAAAGGATAGTTCTACACATACAGCGAAAACCATGATTGGCAAGTATTTGAGCAAAAATAAATGTATGAATAAATAAATCCAGAAATGTTTATCTCAATGAACTTTTAGAAGAAAAATGATGTGTTCAACTTGGGTTGGCTGCAGTTCTCTGAGTTACTGGTTGGCAGTAAAGACGGCCGTAATCTCATTGGCCATCAGGGAAATGTATCAAGCCAGTTCGGAAAGTCAAAGCACACATTTCCACTCATTTTCCCATGAGAAAGACTTGGTTATATGGGCTCAACTATTGCCAAATAAGCCATTTTCTTGGAATGAGATTTCTGTGGATAGGGTTGAGGGATGAGGAAGGCAGGAGAGTCAGCTAAAGGGGTTGGGGATGTGAAATAAATGGTTTGTCCTCGTATAGAAACTTGGGAGAGGAGTAGGTACAAGAATGGTGAAAGGGGATCCCTAAAAAATTGCCGGTGACATCAAGAACCCTATCTAAACAGGGGTACAATGTCACTCCAACCTCAACAGTGGTCTTTGAGCTATTCAGAGAAGGATTAAAGGCTCCTTCTCACCTCTCCAAGACTTTGCACAATGCCTAAAACTTAATAGATACTCAGTGACCATTTAATGAATGAATTCAAGAATGCATTGGCTTGTATTTGAGCACCGGTCAGTCTGCAACAGAAGGTAGAACACCCAGAAAACCATCTTCGGATTCACTGTTCTTCATTTTGGTACCAAAAATAACAAAAGTTTGTTGCTACTTTTTTTTATTCTTGTGCCTTAACAGAGATGTTAGGAAAAGAAAAAAAAAATCCATCAAAGGAGAACAACATTGCATTGAAGAAAAATATTGACATTCACCAAAAAGAACAAAGCTCTTGGTGCCCCTCTATCTTTAACATTCCTCTACCAGCAAAAGAAAGCACACAGGTTAACAGATTTAGCAAGGAAAGCAGGCTATCCTCTCATGGACAGCTAGGAATGAAATGACATCAAGTATTCAATGATTGCCCTCAATTAGCCTATGCAAAGCAAGAATTAATTACCACCATTGAAAAAGCTCACCTTTGACTCCTCTTTCAAGATCTCACTTACACTGAGTGTTCCTCCAGCCTTACAAATGAAGGTCCAGTGGACTTGATAACTTGCTTTTCCCTTAATACATTTTAGTAGGAAGTGTATTTTTTGCTTTTTGTTTTTTAATTTGGCAAGTCACATAGAAGGAAAGGAGACTATCAGCTGGCCTAAGATATTAGATAAGTATGTAGATGATCTAGATATACAATGTACAGAAACTTAGATAGAGATACAAATACATAAGGGACTGGGATTTACTAATTCAGAATGCAACAGGCATTAGCAGTAACCCTTGCACACATTAGCTTTGCAATTCTCAAGGCAGCAATTAAATGCATTAAGGTATACCTATAAAATAATTTTATTTCTATACAGGGAAATAAATCATACAAATAATGTGTATATAGGTACAGATTCTATTTTTTTGGCACATTCTCCTAACAAAAGTTGTATATCTTTTCCCCAAGATAGTAATAAAATAAAACGGAATGAATTTCTAAAGCCATTCACTTAACGAAATAATTTTGTTAAGCAAACAATAAAAACCTCATTGGCAACAACAACAACGACAAAAATAGTAGTCAGAGCTCACAGGAATGCCAGAGCAAAAGGGTAGGATGTGGTTTGTTCTGTTTGGGAGAGACATCTGAGCAAATGGAAAGGCTTAGCTTGGCTTAGCTACTGTTGCTAGTTAGACACAAGAGTTAGGAAATTAAAGCAAGTGACAGATAGGAACTCAGAAAAGCGGAGATAATAAGAAAGCAGGAGAGGGGGCTTGGGAGAGAAAATTAACATTTGTTTGGACACCCAAGGCTCAGCCTCTGCTTGAGATCCTTTTACATATAGATATGTAATTATGATAGCAGGGTTACCAACTAGGAAGCCACAGTCAGAGGACAGGATAATTGGGCTGAGGTCAGAGGGAATGAGAAGTGTGCATTTTTTGAAATTTTGGGGGGTTTGAAACATCAACCAGATGTAGTCGTAATTCCTACCCTTTATATTAGAGCTATGTTTATGAATGAGGAAACCAGGTGTTACCTTACTGGTTCTGTGGGTAAGCATGGTTAATTATTACATTAGCACAACTAACTATTTTGTGTAGTTGGTCATTATTTGATGGAAGAGTGACCCAAATTCTACTCAATTCAATGGACACTCAATATCTTTAGAGGCCTGTGAACCAATTATCAGGGGGAGGAGAGGGCTTAAGAGGCACAGGGAAGCCCTAATGGTGTTTTTTATGATATTTACACTTGGCACGTACACAAGCATCACAACTGACTTAGTAATTGCCGCCATGTTGGGATGTCTGAACTTCTAATGGAGCCAAGGGTGAAGTGTCAATGGTGCTGGCCTTGGAAGAGAATATTACTATTCTCTTTTACTGCACATATCATTAAAAGATGATCAGACAAACAAACAGATGGATCCAGAAGCTATTAGTTCATTATCCCCATATGATGTTTGGTTTCAAAAGGAATATGCTATGGACATTCTTCTGGAGCTAATTTAATGGGGTCGTAAAAGAGACTTTGGGTTCAAGTATCAGTTCTGCCACTTGGAGATTTACCCTGATACAAATTCTTTTATTCCCAGTTTCTCCTTTAGTAATATAAGGATATTCCTAGTGTCTATTTCATAGTTGTTTTTAAAGTATTTAGAACTGGGGCTGCAATATTCAGAGATGAATACACGTAAGCTATCATGATTGCTACTATTGTTATTATTAATGCTATTAACATAATGAAATCCAACCTTACAAATACATAAAGTATAGCTTTGAGAGATTACTGAGCTTGCATTCTTTTTACATTGTTCTCAATGAAAAGATACTTGGATGTTTCTCTCTCCAGATCAATGCTCAGTAAAAATGTTAAAACAGAAAAAGGTTTTAAAGGCAAATTAAACTGACTCGTGTTTTCTTTCTAAAGGGGGTTTATTGTGGCTGCCTGCAGCACTACATTAAAGAAAACCAATCATTTTCTTACCAAAACAGTCTGCAAATAATGAGTCACGCTGATGAATTTCGGGACTTCTCAGAGAATTATTTTCTGACAGCAATATATGTCTGAGTAACTTCGAAATGCTGTTGAAACTCGTTTGTTTAGCCGATGTTCGCCAGCTTTTACTTTGGGCGTTAAGAGTGGGGCGCTCAGTTTAGGCAGAGGGAGACGAGTCCAGCTGTTTCTCGATATAGAAATGTTGCAATCTGCCCCAAAGTAAACAGAATTTGACAATTTAAAAATGCCATCAGCTCTGAGCTTTCAAAGGTGTTAAATATTTAACTGTAGCTAATAGACTGCAAAGTAATGTTTGCTTGACCACAAGTTTGTGCTTTTTATTCCCCGATCGCTCTCAGCAACATTTCTCTCTCTCTTTCTTTTATTTATTTTCTTTTTTTTTTTTTTTTTTTTTGGTAGCTTCACTTGGATTCAGAAGCTCAGCAGTCCTGAATGCAGGACAACAGCTTTGTTCAAGAAAACTCTAGGTTTAGCTTGAGGAGAGTGCTTTAGATCCCAGGTTTTGGATCTTGTTTCAAATCTCAGAAATGAAGCCTAAAAAAAAATGACTTCTTTAGGCCTCAGTTTCCTCATCTGTGAAATATTGTGTAATTCATGACCTTATAGTACCTATAATCGTATTAGTCCTTTTTTTTCTTTTCCGAACCTGCTTGTGGTATCCTGCTTGTGGATCAAGTGCAGGCTCCTTATAGGCAGGAACTTCCTCTTCTTTTTGACCATCAATGTCCCAGAACAGGACATGACTCAATGGGGTCTCTAAATAAATGTTTATTGGTGAACAAATCTTACTAAGACCATGAAGACCATGGCTTTATGTCAACTCACTTAATTTATACATCAGGAACTTACTCAGAAGATGACATTGTATTATTAAAGAGGGTTCCTGATAAAGTTCATCCAGCAGGCAGGCATTATACATCACTTTTGCTAATTATATCCTTGAGTGTGTCATTAGTGTCTGGGATTCTGGTAAAAATAATATCCTAAAGAGAACTTGGAGAAAAAGTGTATAACATTAGCATAACTTATCTCCTGATCAAGTTAAAAGTGTAAGATACTTTCTATGTTCCCAAGTACTCCAGTGCTATTAAAAAATAGCTCTAAGAAGTGAGACGGAAGGTTGGTATCCCCCAGTCCAGGAGTGTGGGCAAATGGTTAACATTAACCTGCGCTTCGGTGAATGTTCCAGCTCGACTACCCTGGTCACCTGGTATATATGTGACTTAGGGATAGTACCTGTAGGAAAAATGACCTGGGATTGGAAAAATAGGTGTAATCTGGGAAGAACCAGAATGAAACTCTACATATCTGGAATAATCTTTATAGTTTTGTGTGTCCCTGGATGTGCTGACTTTTCTAACTGGCACATCCTTTAGCAAATAAAATGGTAGCAATGGTCATGGATGTGCCAGAAATGTTGCCAATGGGGCACAAGGCAGCTAAGACAAAACAGCTCCCCAGACTGCCCAATTTGGGCTTTTCTTCTTGTACCTAAACTGTCAAAAAGATGTCTGTTGGCCTCTGTGAACTGGAACCAGGCCTGCCCATGAAGAGAGGACTTGAAGTTGCCCTGCTGGTAAGTGTGGGTCCATCCCACACCTTTCTGATGAATGTGATCCAAGCGTGGCTGTCAGCATTTGGCAGACTCCAGGCACCTGACAATGGCTATGAAAAGCACAGGTAACATGTGGAAAAGGGGTTGCAAAGTCAAAAGGCACAGAGGGAGCCAATGAAAGGCAGGTGAGAAAACCAGGGGAGAAGAGGCTGTTTTTGATTAGGAAATGAATTTAGCCAAGAAGCAATTTAACAGCCCCAGGAACTCTCCTAAAGCCACATACCAGTAAAGGATGCTTTGAATAAGGCAGGAGGATCATCAGTGGACTACGAAAAATCTGCTGGGAAAGTTCTCAGAGCACATAAGCAAAATAAAGAAGTCGCACTGCATGCAGAAGCTACAGTATACCAGCTGAGTGGAAATTTACTACTTTATTGTAAGCCTGTTTTCCTTTTTCATTGTCTACTTGGTTTCTGGCTAAATTATTCATACAAATGCTTTCTTTACGAGGACAAACAATGCCCTAACCATCATAACTGACTGTATATTGGAAGAAACCAGAAAAAACAAGTCCCACTGGGTACCTGATAGAGAATAAGACCTCTGAGTAGAAGGAATCACGATATTTTAAATGACACCAACTTTTCCAGGTACTCTACCTGTCCTTAAAAGCAGCCTTTAATAGAATGCGGGAAGGAGTGGAGAACTTCAGATTCCGGGCCAGTGACCCCTCTGAATGACAGTATGACCAGCCCCCTGTCCCTCAGCCTCTCAGAAGACCAGGGCCCTCCCCTGAGAACTGTGGAGAAGAAGGATGTGGCTGCTGAGACCTTGGGAAGGACCAGGATTCCGAAATTCCACTGCCTTTCCTCCAGCATCCATTATGACACCAGCATCCCATTTGCTTTGTTTCTTTTTATCTTTCTTTTTTTTTTGCCCAACAAATTATAAACTTTATTATGTCTTCTAAGCGATGTATCAAGGTCCATATCTATAAAAAGGGAATTAGCATTCAAAGAAATAACAAGTACACGCACACATAACACAGAATCTGACAGGTCCAACTCTTGAATCTGGAAACATCCTTAGTAACTTTATCTAGAATATCCTCATCATAAAGCATATTTTTGCATCATTGTAGAAACATGAATGGTCAAGTTGTACCAAGGACTTACCCCTCTACCTCTTACCTGGGGTAAAAGCATGAGCACTGCTTACGGCAGAGAGAAGCTATCTGGAATGTGGGTGAAATAGAGCTAGGGAGAGGATGTCACAGTTGGGAAGGAAGTCCAGGTTTTAGATGTAGCTGGGGGATGAGGTCAGAGAGAAGAGGTACAGCCCTTCACAGTGCCACTGTTAGAAGACTGTCAGGATTCCTGGGCCAAGGGGACTCAAAGCAGAAAAAGTAGGGGTGATGAAAATGCGGCATTCTTCCATTAAGACTACAGTTGGAATTTGATTTACGTTTTGCTCATAGATGTAAATACTTGATAGTTCTAAAGCACTTTTACGTACATATATACTATTTCAGTTAATACCTACAGTAAACTCAGACTGTTAATTCTCATTTACAAAGGAGTTAAATAATTTCCTTAAAACCCTAACGATTGCTGCCCAGAACAGCCAGTATCTTGTGGTCTACTGGGATAGAAAGCGGGCATATTTTGAAATTTCAGAAATGGCAACCATGCGATTTTTTTTTTCCAGATAGAAAATTACAGAAATTTCCTAACCAGACTTCTTATTTCTCTTCCTTGTGTATATGCTACCTTTTAATATTCCTGGAGCACACATTCGCTGAAATCACTTCTTTTGGATGATACTTCCCTTCCCACCACAGAATGCCCAAAGTTAGGATTCCCAATTGAAATCCTTCATTTCTGTCCTTGCAAACCTCATATCATGCACAAGATAGGTTTGGCCAAGCAGGAGACATAGGGCTTCAGCTGTTGCAAACGCAAATGAGCAAACTTAGGTCTCTTGTTCAATTTAATAGTCAGGATGCTGTTTGGTAGAGGCCGGTGGGTTTCATCACAAACAGCTCTAAACCTAGGCACATATCTTTGTAGATAAAAACCAAAAAATGAATAAAGGAGCAATGAATCATCCTACAGTTACCTAATGTTAGCTGATGCCAGGACTTTACTTTATTATCACTGACATTTTATTAATGTTTTTGTTGCTCAGTTTTCAAAAGACCACTAAGCCTATACTATATAAAAGGTAGTGTAGTAAGGGCTACATGCCAAAAGCATGTCGTCAGATATGACATGAAAATTCTTTTTCCAAACTGTCCCCACATTAGGATTCGTGAGTTACTGCACCAAGCAGAATTCACAACTGGGACCAACTGTACTCCCTGGAGATCCCTAATCTTCCTCAGATGGAACGAGGTACCATAAATTCTGAACTTGTGTTGTCAAAACTTCATCCAAGTTTGATTCCTTACGTGCTTCCAATTCATAGGAGTCGGAAACGATTTCACTTTCCTTATTTGGTCATTGAGATATTTTGATAGTTTCTCTTCAGGCCTCCACATTCCTTTCTTATCAACTGTGGATCTCATAAGGTTGTCTTTTCTAACTTATTTGTTCATTTATTTTCTTCTAAAATAGTATATGAGCAAACAAGACAAAAATGAACTGCACGCTCGGCTGTGAAACAAGACACAGAACCTAGAAACAAACAAATGCCCAGCAAGTTGCATTTTGTCCTTAATAAAGCTAAATAGCAGCCAGGTGCAGTGGCTCACACCTGTAATCTTAACACTTTGGGAGGAAGAGACAGGTGGATTGCTTGAGCTCAGGAGGTTGAGACTGGCCTGAGCACAAGCAAGACCCCTTCTTTACTAAAAATAGAAAAACTAGCCAAGAGCTTTGGCAGGCACCTCTAGTCCCACTTACTTAGGAGGCTGAGGCAAGAGGATTGCTTGAGGTTGTTGTGAGCTATGATGCCATGGCACTCTACCCAGGGTGACAGAGTGAGACTCTGTCTCAAAAAAAAAAAGAAAAAAAAATCCAAGAAAAAACAAACAAAAAAGTAAGTTGCCGGGTGCACTCCCCAACATTTGTGAGACAAATGAGAGGATATGAGACATAAAGCCAGAAAAGCAGCTTCCCCTGTGTCTTCAATTAGCCATGGAGTGAAAATGAGACAAACAGTCATGTATAATTTAGAGGCTCGCTCGCTGCTTCTTTCCTGCGTGGTGAGCCTTTCACCGGGGAAGGAAGAGTGATCCAGCAAAGTGCTCCAGGTTGGGAGTCAGCCTTCTGGGGTTGTGTTTCCTGTTAGTTCGCTGACTTACTTTGTGACCTTGTATGTTGCTTACTTTCTGTCAAAGTGACCTGCTTTTACGGATGATATGTGACAATAGTCATAAAACATATATTATGTTTAGTAAAGAAGGAACGGAACAAGCAAAGTGCTTGGCCTGTGAGACTAATGTAGGTTGCTGAGATTTCGAGGATAATATCACAAAAGCACTAGAAAATGATGGTATAATGTGTATCCTTTGCTTCCTATGGGGTTATGTTTTATTTGGTATTTTCTTCAGTCAACAAAGTATGACCCATCCTAAGGATGAGAACTACTTACATCAGTGCCTAATAAGTCTATAACCTTATGTGACCAAAGGAAGGATTTATTGCAAGAGGAGGTGGGTCTCGGTCTAAGATTCATCTTAAGATGAAGTGCTGAGAACTAGATCAAGGAGTTGGAAAGTTGACTTCTTCAAACAAATTTCAAAAACCTGTTGATGAATCTGGGAACAGATATTCACTGAGAAAAAACCGATCAGAGTCCATAGAAGAATCCAGAAAGATAGAGGAAAGAATCCCTCTCCTGCTATGGGGAGTATAGAGTAATCTCAACCTCCACAAAGGCCCTCTGAGTTAGAGACAGAAATCTAGTTAACATAGTACCTAAGAGGGCCTGTGTTGGAAGGAGATGATTTAACACATGACGGCTCAAAGAATTCGTGGTGTGAATCAGACCACTGCTGGATTAGAAGACCATTGATTAGTTGACTTTTAAAACTTATTTATTTATTTTATTCTAAAATGGTAAATTATTACCATTCACCAAAGAATAGTATTCCAGGAAGCCAAAAAGAAAATAAATACCTTTAGAGAGAAAGGAAGACAATTAATAGCTAACATTTATTAAGTACTTAGTATCAGGCACTCAATCAAGTGCTTTACACATTTGTATCAGTTAGGAGATCATTGCTTTCATTATGTATAATTATCCATGGCATACCTGAGGAATACCTAAGAAATATTTTTAACCAATGTAAATAAGTTATCTATTGTATACCCGGAAAAGTGGAAGAGGAGGGGTTGTATTTTAAGATAATTAGGACCGAAAGACAGAAAATAGAGAGGCAAACATACTGTTTTGGCCCTAATCTTTATCCCTGAATGGGGTAACCACTGTCTCAATTTGCACAGAAGTGTCTTTAGCAAATAGCCCAGGAAACCCCTCTGTCCTGAGAAAACCCGAAAGGTTAGTCAACCCACCGCTCAGATTATTGAATTTTCAACTACCTGGTCACAAAGTGCAGACATCCAGGCCCTAGGAGGTCTAGGGTACAGTTTAGCCATCTTTTGTTTTAATAGGTTTACAGGTGATGCTGACACCAACATTGGAAAAATACCAGCTTCACCTAAAAGGATACAGGTCAAGTATAAACCATTCTCCCCCCCTGCATTTAGTTAGAGGTTGTGCGTCCACGTCAGCTTCTGCCTCCCACTCAACTCCCATCCGCCTGAAGTGCTAAGACACAAGTAACATGACTGGAGATTAAAAACAAAGAAAATGGGAGCAAGTATGAAAGTCCAAGAAGAAGAAAAAATGTTAATTAAAAAATATGGGAGGGGTAAGAGTGTAGGAATCAGGTGAAAAAACAAATCAGGGGAAGATGAGTGAGACAGGAGAGCACGGTCAGCAGGCTTGGGAGGGAAGAGCTGCAGAGAAAGGCCATCCTTCCCGAGCCCGGGGACCTCCCCGTCCAAAGACCTCTGCTGCTCACAGGGTTTCCTCCTACCACATGCAGCAGCCACTTACAGCTTGTGTTTCTCTCAAACTTGGATCATTCCAGCCGCTATTTAATAAGTCTAAATAAATGGTGTCAACATCAGAAAACGTAGCACATTTTGTTTAGAGAAGCATACATTCCTTCTTGCTATTAAACTGTGATAACCTTTGGCAAGAAGTAGATATTCTTTTGCTCTGTCTTCTCTGAGAAGAAATTTTCCATCTGTTCTCACGTGGTCATTAAAGAAACGAAGATGACCATATTTAGTGGAACACAAAAGGGCACGCTTTTAGGAAAATATTGACACAGAAAACCGTATCCCTGGGAAAAAGATTATAATGGAATGAGCCAATGAAAAATCCCTACTGAGATTTTCAGGATTTAGAAATGCTTTTTTTTTTTTGCTGATATTCACACGTCACTTTGAGTTGACCCAGAATGTTAAATCAATACCAGTTTTAGCTAACCGCTATCATTTTAGAAAATTAGAGTTTAAACCTCATTTTTGTTAAGTAGGAAATGGTAATCACACGAAGCTGCCCTGTTGGTATCTGGTAAAAGAACATTCTTTTATGAAAGAAACTTCACAGAGAACAAGCAAACAAACTACCCTTGAAGAAGACTAAAGGCTGTCTGAATGCTTTACCATAAATTTGTATGCTTTTCAAAATTAGTTTAAATTATGAACAGAGATAAAAGATAAGTTTTATTAGTGGCCTACATAAGTCGGCATTTATCTCGCAAACAATTGTTCTGTGAAAATGGCTGTAATGGTTACAACAGCCTCTGATCATTCCTTTCTTTACATACAATTTCTCTTTCAGCACTTCCTGAATTCAATTTTGCCTCTTCATCATTTTGACATATGCATTCTGCCTAGATTTAAACTGTACCCCAGATAGAAAAAGTCTCATTAATTCCTTTGTTAATTCACTCATTCATTCTTTTGACCTGATATTTACCAAGTGCCTGATACGTGCCAGGCTTAGTTCTAGAGCTTGGGATACAATGGTAAATAAAAACACAGTTGCTGAATTATGTTTGCATGCTTGCAGAGGAAGGATTGGTAATGGAATGAGAAATCATGATGACAAGTGTAAGCTCTATGGAATAGGTAAACTTATGACTCTAAGGACCAGTCTTGAAGGATCCCCTGGAAAAATGAGTGTCAAGCAGAGACCTTTGCTCTTCAGGTCAGTAACAATTAAACAAGTAGGGGGTTGGAAGGCAGTGCCAGCCATAGACGGGCAGGAGTTAGACAAACAATGTCACAATCAAGGTGCAGGAAGGTCCTGTCCCGAGTTTCTCCAGTAGAGTCGGGTGTGTGACTTGCCCGTGGTCTCACTTAACAACAGAGGTGAAATTAAAATCATAAAGTCCCACCTGGATCAAAATATATATGAAGCAATGTAAAGTCAAAGTTATCCCCTCAGATATTTTTAAGGGTTTAATGACCTTTAGTTTTCATATATTTTTATTTTAGGGAAGAGCTTGACTTTTAGTTTTCTAATGCTTTTTTTCCCCTAGTCATTGTTACTCAATAGATTATGAGGCCAAATCAGTGAGAGAGAGAGAGAAAAAAAAAATTAAATTTTTCCTTGAAGATGAGTTACATTTGTTTAACAACAAAAATCCAAAGGACATCAGATGTTTCCTCATCTGTGTTCTATACATGCATGAGTTGAAAGTTGGCATAAACATTTCTTAAGCTCAGCAAGTTTTCCCCTCTGAGTCGGCCAGATGTTACGGCTAAACACTGAGCTGGTGGTTAGTAATCAGGCCCTTCTTTGATGGTAATCAGTTTTACTGATCAGCGAAAGAGTGTTTCCAATAATTCTCCCTTCATTTATGAAATGGAGTATGTGCTTAATTTGCATCAGCTATACATTGGAGCAAGCATTCACCATTTGCTTATAAAAATAAAGCCTCAACAGCCATTCCACTAACAAGTAAAACGGGATTATTTTAACTATGTCTTCCAATTCATTTTGTTTGAAGAAGATATTTTTTTTCTGACTGATAAGGATTCCAAAAATATTTTTACCCGGAGGCAACAGACACTAGGTTCATAGTATCATATAATGCAAAGTAAAGAAAACAAAACAAAACAAAAGTGACTCAGAACAGTGCTGAATATACTCCCAATTTAATCTTTCTCCCATTGTTGTGAATTTCCTTGGTATGGAGCTATATAGAGCTACAGCTCACACTGCTTTACTCCTTTCCACTAAATACGATTTTCTTGTGAAGCACTTGTTGCTTTTTCATGGTGCATTAAAAAGAAATTCCAAGTATGCCTGAAATACAGCTGCCTCTGCTCTGATAAGCAGCCAAAATGATCTAAAAAGGAGCACCTTCATTATGTACATCTCTTCCCAGGCAGTCGCTTGCCAGCCGCATCACGCTTAGCATACTAATTATTTAGAAAGTAACAGCTACGTCACTCAGGATTAATGTTCAAGAAACAATGTCAACACGAGGTCTATGGAGCTCAGCCTAAAGCAGTGCAGATGAGCCCAATGCCACCACTCCCGAGGGAGGAAACGGCATATTCTGGAGCACTGCTCTGCTTTGGGACCCATCTGTGATGTCCACGGAGCTAAAATGAGTGACCTAAAACAAACATTTTTTTTTCTTTTGGCCACCAGTAACAATTATATTTATTGGGTCTTAAGCTAAGCTTAAGAAGACAGTTAAATATATGTGGCTTAGCTTCATGGGAATGAAGCCTATCGCGTGAAACACTATTTTACAGGATTGTTTCAACAGAATGTCCAAAAAAGAGAGCATTTCCTACGTACTAATGCTCAGGACAAATATCTTAATATCTTTAATGGCAATATGATGATGAAAATGCTTACAGTATGTATTTGTATTTTTCTTCTTTTCCTTCCCCAAATCAAAGCCCATTTAAAACATTTCTCCTCAGGCATAATGTAATATACTCTAACCATAAGCGCCTTTTAAATTTTGCTTTTCAATTTCATGAGCAGTATTTTATTTTTACATATTTATTATTTTTAAAAAATTGGAAAAAGCATTTAACACGAGATCTACCCTCCTGACAAAATTTTAAATACACAAATTAGTATTAACCGTAGGCACACTGTTTTACAGCATATAATATAAATCTTATTCATCTCTTAATTTAAAGAAATTGATTAACTTGACTTTTTAACAATGGAAAAGTTTCAGACTCCCCCAATGTATATGTAAAATTTACTGATGCCCTGGACTGGGACTTAAACGTATTTCCAAAAATTCAGTGGACATTAGCATATGTCCCTCAATTTTATAATTTCACGAAAAAGCAAAATAAGGGATTCATTTTTTAACTCCTTTGCTGAATAACTACTAGTGGTTGTTACAAATTTAGGAGTTGGATAGGAAGAGAAATTCTGCATCAGAACCCATACAACTTAAAATATAACATTTTCTACCTTCATGTGACTTTGAATTCCACCCAAACCACAGTAGGACCATGCATCCAAAAGTTTATGCTATAAGGGTGGTATCAAAGGTCAAGGACAGGTATCTGAGCAGTAAAAACTATGGCCCATTGGTCATTGAGGTAATGTGGTACTACCATATAGACAAGGTTGCATTTAGGCTAAGAGCTTGGGTTTTGTAAATGTTAGCTTTTTTTCCATCATATTCAAGAAAAGTCAAACAAGCTGAGAACAGCACCATGTTATTCATGGAGGCACAGGCCCATTCCATGAGCTGAAAATTCTCTCACAGGAATAACAGAAATGTTTTTTCATTGAAGAGGTCAATACTAAAATAAGGTAAGATTTTGTTAATTGTTCTGTATTTCTGTAGCTTTTGTGTGCCGTATAATTCACCCCAGTAAATGTTCATTAAGTGGGACAATACTTACACCAAAGATTAAACTGAGCTACGAGTAAAGACTGTGTAATTTGGGGTGTACATTAATTCAGAGTAAAGCTCTGTCTTCCATGCTTCCATCATCTTGAAAGCATATGAGTGGGAACGTAAGTTACATTCATCTCACTATTTTAAAAAAAGTTTATGCTAGAAATAGTATATTTTTTATAGTTATGTGAACTTGTTTTTTATTAAATCATAAACACATAGATCATGTATACTTTAATGCATTTATGGGGTACAATGTGCTAATTTCATATAGAATTAGGAACACTTACATCACACTAATATATACCTCATCTCGTTTACTTAATTATTGTATTAAGACATTTATGCTCTACACTAATAGATCCGACATATACCCCTGCATTATGCACTGTAGGTGTGATCCCACCATTCATCCTCCCTCAATCTGACCTTCCCTCCTCTCTCCTTCATCTTGGGCCTAGTTGTGATCTATTCTTCATATGACAGTGTGAGCCATTGTAAATTGCTTTCATGATAGTGCTGAGTACATTGTATGTTTTTTCTTCCATTCTTGAGATACTTTATAGGGGAATGAAGTTTACATTCTTTATACCCTGATTAATAAAATCCTTGAATGTTAGGTTCAACCCCTCCTCAGTGCATCTTCATCAACTGTAATTTGTGGTCATATGTGTTCACAGGTATGGAGATAACTAACACTTAAAAGCCAAATACATTGTCCTTCCAGAAAGCACATGGATTTTATGATGAAATGATCCTATTTTTATTTGTGAATTGTTTCATAAAAATATAATGATTGGTGGCCTATAATAACACATGTCTATTCCAGCAACACAGAGACTTCTAGATAAATCTAAATGGACCTGTGGAAACCTGTGCTAATCCGTCATTTCTTAAATCTTCTATTAGCCTTTTCTGAATGACTTTATTCCAGTCCTATAGAATTATATTATCTCTTCCTCCTCCTGTTCTGACATTGCCTTGGCCATCTGCTCTCTCTCTCTCTCTCTCTGTGTGTGTGTGTGTGTGTGTGTACATGCCCGTTTTCTCACAAATAACTTTAACATATAAGAAAAAATGATATGGCTCAGTGCCCTTAGCTCAGTGAGTAGGGCACTGGCCACATACACCAAAGTTGGTGGGTTTGAGTCCAGCCTGCTAAACAATAGGTGCCTGTAGTCCCAGCTCCTTGGGAGGCTGAGGCAAGAGAATCACCTAAGCCCAAGAGTTTGAGGTTGCTGTGAGCTGTGATGCCACAGCACTCTACTGAGGGCAACATAGTGAGACTCAGCCTTGAAAAAAAAAAAAAGAAAGAAAGAAAAAATGATACAACACCCCAGAAAGTCTCAAATTATTGGGGGGGAGGGGTTAATCAGTGGCATTAATTTATCTGTAGTAGATATGAATTTTAAAAAAATGTTTAGATCTAGCAAAGCTCATTGAAAAAACTGACATAAGAAATATTTTAAAAAGCCATGTTAAAATCTAGGAAAGATCAAATACAACATAATATTTTAAGCATATCACTTCCTAACTGCCATATAGCGTTGCAATATATAACAAAAGATAGCATTTTTTAAGATTAGAAGATTCTGATTTGTTGAAGAAAAGGAGAATATTTAGAACCAAAAGGTCTGCTATCTATTAATATTAGAACTTATAAACTAGATTAGATACCTGAAGAGAAACCTGTGTGTCTGAGAAAGAGAAAAGTAGGCTAGTTGGGCTTCAGGTGATTAAGTGTTTGGTAGGGAGGCACCTACGAAGAAATCAAAGGTAATCAGTAGACAGATAACACCTGTACAAGGCCTTTAATGGACAACAACCCAATACAACACAACGGTATTGACAGTATTTCCTGCCATTTTATGGGAGGAAACCCACAGAAAATGTGTACAGTAGGTGTTTATGGACTGAGATACAGAAGAGAGTCTTGCAGGATTCAGCAATGGCCTGGGGAAGAAAGGATAAAGAGGATGAAGGGTTTACTAATTATTCCAAAAATCTTAGATTTTCATGGCAAGAAAGCATGCGATCAACAAGTTAATGCTGACACAGCAACACGGTATTAGAGCAAAGTAGAAAAATTATAGAGTCCAAGAATTCTGCTGACTGATATTTAATTTTAGAAATCAGAAGAGGTCTCATCTGAAATGTCCTATGGGAAATCGTGGGACGTTGGAAAGGAGCAGGTGTCCAGGAGGTCTTTACAGACTCTATTTGAAACCTGTATCACATGGAACTCTGTTTATTGGAAACTCCTGGAGCAATGCCTGGTGATAACAGAGAAACCGTCCAAGAGTGAGAAAGTGCAGGGGAAAAGCTGGAGGCCCCCAGAGGGCCTACGATGTAGGAAGACAAAAAAAGAGCACCCTTCCTCTTCCTCATTCCCACAACTCAATTCTGTCAAGAAAGAATCCCCTCCCAACTTTGCCCTTCCATTTTAGCTGTGCGATGTGAAGTGTGATTGGCGAATTGGTGTTACTCTTCACCCAGTGCGTGGTGGGGAATCACGTGGTCTAACTGACCATGACCACAAAACCTCTGCTCACCGTAAGTGAACTTGCATTGCTAAGAAGCAACCGATTTCTAATGACCTTCAACGTGTCTACCTTCAGTGGTAAATTACAGAAGTAATCAATATCATCGTAAAACTGTCCAGTCCTAGTATATCAAAGTGACTCTGAATGAATAGTTGCTCTTTATTGATTATCCTATCCCGAAAATGGAGAATTTGGGAAATAACTGACTGCCTTAGTTCCAGTCAAGTCATTGAGAAATGAAAAGTAGAAAGCGCTCCAGCTAACTGGGCCTCAAGTATAAATCTTTTCCAAGGTGCAGTCTATTACTCACAACTTGTCAGCCGTGCCTCAGCTGAAGGATTTATGCAACGTCTTCTTGGCACGGGGCAATCGACTATAATTACCTATGCTCAGAATTACTCTCAAATAGCACAAATGGTGGGTGACAGTTATGAATCACAATTAGTATGGTCGCCAATCAGGCAATGAGTAAATTGATCTGCAGTTTATCTGTATACCACCAGCACATCAGGACCCGACTTAGGACAATAGTATGGATTTAGCCAGTAATGCTGGTTAGGTCACTTTTACATTTGCATAATGTTTTTGAAAAGCCTAACTTTCCTTCCTTAAAAGTGACAGCTAAGTCAAGCATAACCTTTTATTTTAAAATTTCCTGCCAGTCCAGAAATCCCACTCTATCGCTTACTTTGTAGCTAACTCTGTAGCTTTCCTCTCCTCTGCCTGCCCCTTGTTCCGAGACCTCTGCGTACATGCTTACAGCCCATTCAGAGCACACACCCTGTGTCCCTAGAGCCTTGCTTTTACAGTGACCACAGGTCAACAAGCATTTATCAACTGGTACCATCAGCTGCTCCTGACCCCTGGATTCCTGAGAGAATGGTCATCCCGCTCCTGGAAGCAGACACCAGGCAATACACTATCAACAAAAATGTCCTGGCTGTGGAGGCTGTAGGATTTAGCAACTGCATTAGACGGTTTCTAATTTGAAAGACAAAAAAGAAAAACCTCAATTTTCTCATTTTTTGGCTAGCCTAGTAATCAAACTTTGTCTTTAAGGGACATCCTGTCATTTATAGCGACAAAATGGATGAACCCCGAGGTCATCACGATAAGTGAAATAAGCTAGGCATGAAAAGGCAAATAGTATAAGATCTCTCTGATGTGTGGGGTCTGAAGATACCAACCCAGGGAAGCAGAGAGCCAAAGGGAGACTGCCAGAGACTGAAGGAGCCCAGGGTGGGGGGTGAGGGTGTGGATGGGGAAATGGAAGGGGACAGTGGCCCAAGGGTAGACATGTGCAGTTGGAGAGGAGGGATGGCCTCCAGCGTTCTATCATAGCACGGACACTACAGTTAAACATAAAGTGTATTTCAAATGCGAAGTCATGAATATGTTAATTAGCCTGATTTGATCATCATTCCACAATAAATACACTATACGTGTAGAAAAATCACATTGTACCCCATAAACACATGCGATTATTATTTTTCAATTAAAAAGAAACTACAACTTAAAAAAATAATTTTAACAGGCATAGTGGGAAGGAGGAGGAGGGTGGAGGCTGAGTTGTCTTAATCAGGGCTCCGAGGTCAGAAAGTAACCCTCCTGCAAATGGGAGATGTGCCTCCATGCGCTCACGCCGCATCTGCCTGCATTAAAGAATTAACTGTGAAGCTCTTCGCTCACACAGCACAGAGCAGAGTGCATGTCCCCCAAATCGATATTTGTGATATTTTACACTAAAAGAAAATTAAACTGCTTTTCAAAATCACAGTCTACAAACCAGCGCCTAATATAAAATGACTCACTGGCAATTCTACTGCAGCAATCCCATGGCAATTGCCTCTAACCTGATAATTCTGTTCAAAAGTAGAGGAAAGAAAAAAAGAAGACGAGAAAATAAGAGGGGTTAATGAAATGGAACATAAATTCCAAAAGTTTAAAACAACTTTTCTTTTAACTTATGAAAGCAACACTGCTCGTGTATTGAAGACTGATCCCATGCTGGAACATAATCACTGTTGACATGAAAGAAATCATACTTTGTCTTTGAAATGATCATATCCTGTGTGAAGAAGCACTTAAGAACAATAGCAACAATTTACATATTTTAGTGCTTTTCATTTTGATGATTTTCCACGGTGCTTTGCAAACTTTAAAGGATGCTGAGCAATTTCAAGCCAAAAGTGTATGTAACTAGAGGAACACAAAAGCAGGTTTTTTAAATCCAGCAAGGAAATGAACATGCAATCATTTGCTAGAATTTTGAGATGTATGCAGGAGAAACCATATCAAAGGTTGGCATATTAATAAAACAATTAATATGCATATAGGAATGCATATTTTATTAAGTGATGAGTCTTGGTGGGGGGGGGCAGCCAATTGAGAATACAATTGACATGGGGAGAAAGGCTCGGGATTCTCTGCCCATGAGATTTCGTCCTGTCCTCTCTGTAGCATGTGCTCTGGATGACCTTTCTACACTCTGAAGTTCAGACTTGCCTGAGCATCAAGCCAGGCTCTCAGAAGGGAAGTGCCCAAAGTCTCCTTTCTAGCTCACAGCAAGGTCAAATTCTCAAGAAACAAATTCTCAGGAAGTGAGGGAAGGCCGTGGCACAGGCCTGTAACACTGGCTACTTGAGAGACTGGGGTGGGAGGATTGTTTGAGCTACACGCACTGCACTGTGATTGTGCTGTGAATAGCCAGGGAAGTCCTGAGTGACACAGTGAGACCTCATCTCTTAAAAATAAATAAATACTTTTTCTTCCATTCTTGAGATACTTCTATTGGTTATAATTTAGAGATCACAGTTCTTCAATGACATAAGAGTTCTCTGAGTTAATTTAGCAAACACAGACCACACTGTTGTGTAGCTGCCAGGGGTGGACAGCTGGG
>CAUYRH010108519.1:0-19995 GCA_963574655.1 Perodicticus potto
CAAGAAAAGAACAAGTGATCCCATCTCAGGGTGGACAAGGGACCTGAAGAGAAACTTCTCTGAAGAAGACAGGTGCATGGCCTACAGACACATGACAAAATGGTCATCATCCTTAATCATCAGAGAAATGAAAATCAAAACAACTTTGAGATATCATCTAACGCCAGCAAGATTAGCCCACGTCACAAAATCCCAAAACCAGAGATGTTGGTGTGAATGTGGAGAAAAGGGAACAATTCTACATTGCTGGTGGGAATGCAAACTAATACATTCTTTTCAGAAAGATATTTGGAGAATACTTAAAGATATAAAAATAGATCTGCCATTTGATCCTATAATTCCTCTACTAGGTATATATCCAGAAGACCAAAAATCACATTATAACAAAGATATTTGTATCAGAGTGTTTTTGAAGCACAGTTCATAATCACTAAGTCATGGAAGAAGCCCAAGTGCCCATTGACCCACAAATGGATTAATAAAATGTGGTATATGTACACCATGGAATATTATGCAACCTTAAAGAAAGATGGAGACTTTACCTCTTTCATGCTTACGTGGATGGAGCTGGAACATATTCTTCTTCACAAAGTATCTCAAAAATGGAAGAAAAAGTATGCAATGTACTCAGCCCTACTATGAAACTAGTCTATAGCTTTCATATGAAGGCTATAATCCAATTATAGTACAAGAACATGGAGAAAGGGGCAAGGGAAGGGAGGGGAGGGGAAGGATGGGTGGAAGGAGGGTAATTGGTGGGATCACACCTATGGTGCATCTTAGAAGGGTACAGGTGAAACTTACTAAATGTAGAATATAAATGTCTTAACACAATAACTAAGAAAATGCCATGAAGGCTATGTGAACCAGTTTGATGAAACTATTTCAGATTGTATATGAAATCAGCACATTGTACCCCATGATTGCATTAATGTACACAGCTATAATTTAATATAAATAAATAAATAAATAAATAAACAAATAAATAGATAAATAAACTCTCATTCAGGTTTAAGGTTACCCTTACCAAATCTACACAGATAGACATGGTAAATTTGGCGCACACACACACACATGCATATATTCACATTCATATTGAAATCTGTGTCATAGATATTGAAGGGCATGAGACATTTCTCTACATTATCCCAGAAATTAAAGAACTCTGTGCATGGTTCTGACAATGAAACTTTTGTGAGCCTTTACTGCAGATGGCACTAATATGTGCTATCCATTTCTAACATTGCTGATTTTATATGACACAGAAGCGTTGATTCTCTTGATGCTGACGTTATCTCTCATATTCAAGCCCTTGCAGAGTTGAATCTGTTTCACAATTAAAGTCAGTGTCAATATAGGAAAAGTGATGAGAAAGGACAAAATATAGTGCAAGGAACCAAATGAGGAACAAAAGTGCATTTTGCAAACCTACAGAGTAAGGACAGCCAAGAAATAGATTAATGGAGCATTACATTTTATTGTTGAGCACAAATGTTCCATTCCTTTCTCAGGGCTTCTAATCAGCCTTTTTCATTATTTCCCTTCCACTGTATCTTGTTCCTATGCATCAGTGCCCATAGCAACACCTCTACTAGCACTAAAAACTTCCTCCCATACCAGAGTTTTCCACACTAGGAGCCTTGCCAGGGCTGATCCTCCTTCCAATTAGAGGTCTGCACCACTTGGGGGCTGTGGGTTAAAATAAAAAATTCTGCCTTTGGAAGCAAATAATTTTAGGGATGATTGTCCCATTCATACGTGGGAAGGAATGCTGCCTAATCAACTTGCATTCTTTAGAAGGGCTACTCTCAAAGCCTCACATCATATAGCTTCTCCAGATTGCCTGGTGTGATTATTGCTATCACTACCCTTCCATTTGGTCCACAGACTTCACACTCCCAGGGTGCTGCACTGAAGACAATTCTGTACTGGTAAAACTGTTAATAGTAACAGCACCATACCCCTAAAATACATCTGCTATGACTGTTTTCGCCTTAAATGTGGTAATATGAACCTAGGGACTTGGATGTCATCATGCAACTCTTAACCTCTGATCAACCACTGTATTCATGGTTTCTTGGCTAACAGAGATGAAAGAGAGACAATGGGTATTTTAACTATTCAGGCAAGAATTGTATTTAAAAATCTTCATCACCGTAACACTTAGCATAGAACCTCTGCAAACAAGAAACTCATTAATATCTGTTAAATTAAAATGAATTAAATAAAATCCAGCCTTCATGTGCTTACCTTTTCATCTCCTATACCAATTATTCTGTAAATCAGTTTTTCCTTTAGTTCTGAAATTTGGCCAAATGGCACTTTAATTTAATCTGTTCTTAAATATTCTTACTCCAACATAAATTAAGGCCATATGTGAACTGTCATAGGCTGAGGCCTAAAGACATGAATCTAATTTGATCTTGTAAATGCTTATTGATCACCTATTATGTATTAGTATCCTACATAGCATACTTATGAAATAATATCAGAATATTACCAATAAATAGAAGATAACAATTAACTGCTTCACACTGCAACAATTCAAGAAGTTAAAACTTTAATATGTTTTATAGCTGACTAAAGAAAATTTCTAGTAAGTGAGCTACAAAAAAGGTTTTTTGGCATTTGTTTTATAAAACCTTAGAGGGAACCTAAGAAATGCCTTAGTTATAATTCAAGCCCATCCCATAAAATAATCTATAACAACAGCATTTACAAAAAGTGTTTTTGCCTGCTTGAGCACACCTGGATTAGGAATTTGACTAGCCAGCAGAAAATACAAGCCATTTGGTCAATATTTCTTCTCCATAGTGTGTGTGGTTTGCCCAATCCATGTGCTCCCACACACTTTGGATTCACAGCAGAAGCAGCATGGGTCTTTTATCCTCTTCTTCCTGCCTCTAAAAGGAAACCATGAACAATGAACAGGGTCGCAGTAAGAATATTTTCAAATGCATCAAAAAATCAAAGTCAACAACAATGTTAATATTTTTCCTATTTGCACACACATTGCATCATATCACAATATTTAACATTTAGATACAATTCCATTCCTAGTATTTTTATGATATTACAAATCTCTGTGGCTTGAATATTTCTTTTTGTTTGTTTGTTTGTTTGTTTGGGATTCATTGAGGGTACAAAAAATTAGGTTACACTGATTGCATTGTGAGATAAATTTTCTCTTATAATTGTGTCCCACCCTCAAGAGTTGTGCCATACACTATGACCCCCACAACTCCCTTACTCCTCCCCTCTTCCCACTTGCTCATTCTCCTGTCCCCCTTTGTATTAGCTTATCTACTGTCTTCATGTTAGAATTGAGTACATTGGATTCTTGCTTCTCCATTCTTGTGAAGCTTTACTAAGAAGAATATGTTCCACTTCCATCCAGGTTAATACAAAGTAAAGTCTCCATCATTTTAGTGGCTGAATAGTATTCCATTGTATACATATAGCTTGTTAATCCATTCCTGGGTTGGTGGGCATGTGAGCTGTTTCTACATTTTGGCAATTATAAATTGAGCTGTGGCAAACAGTACAGTGCAAATTTCCTTACAATAAAAGGATTTTGTTTCTTCTAGGTAGATGCATAGTAATGGGATTGCAGGATAAAATGGGAGGTCAAAAATTTGAGTTCTTTGAGGATACTCCATACTTTCTTCCAAAAAGGTTGATTAGTTTGCAATGTCACCAGCAATGTAGTGTTCCCTCTCTCCACATCTATGCTAGCATCTGCAGCTTTGAGACTTGGTGATGTGGGCCATTCTCACTGGGGTTAAGTGCTATCACAGGGTGGTTTTGATTTGCATTTTTCTGATGATTAGGAATGATGAGCATTTTTCATATGTTTGTTAGCCATTTGTCTGTCTGCTTTAGAGAAGGTACTATTCATCTCTCTTGTCTAGTGATATATGGGGTTGTTGTGCCTTTTTTAAAAATTACTTTGAGTTCTCTATAGATCCTAGTTATCAAGCTTTTGTTTGATTCATAATATGCAAATATGTTTTCCCATTCTGAAGGTTGTCTTTTTATTTTGGTTATTGTTTCCTTAGCTGTATGGAAGCTTTTCAGTTTAATTAAGTCCCATTTATTTATTTTTATTGTTGTTGCAATTGCCATGGGAGTCTTCTTCATAAAATCTTTCCCCAGGTCAATACCTTGAAGTGTTTTCCTCAACACTCTTTGAGGATTTTTATTGTTTCATGCCTTCGATTTAAATCTTTTATCTATCCTGAACCAATTTTTGTAAATGACGAGAGCTGTGGGTCCAATTTCAGTCTTTTACATGTGGTTATCCAGTTGTCCCAGCACCATTTATTGAATAGTGATTCTTTTTCCCAATGTATGTTCTTGACTGGTTTCTTAACAATCAGGTGGCTGCAAGATGTTAGTTTAATCTCATGATTTTCTATTTGGTTCCAAATGTCTATTTCTTTATTTTTTTTGCCAACACCATGCTGTTTTATCACAAAACCAGAAATTCTAACAGAATTAGAAAGAATTCTTTCTTCTAATTAGAAAGGAATGCTGAGTTTTATCAAATGCTTTTTATGCTTCAATTGAGAGGGTCATTTGCCTTATAGTATAGACAAAACTATGGTAGGGTGATCCCCCCAGCTTTGTTTTTATTACCAAGAATTGCTCTGGCTATATGGGGTTTTTTTCTGTTTCCAAACAAAACTAAGAATTATTTTTTACAAATCTGGAAAGAATGATGATGATCTAGAAGAAATGAGACTGGCTGGATTTTAATCACCATTGAAGCTACATGGTAGATAAGAGATTATATGATGTATTCTTTATTTTGCCGTGTATGTCTGAAATTTTTGTAGACATAGTTTTAAAAATATGATTTTTTTTTCCCTACAATCCTTCTGAACCCCTAGAGCAAACTGAATTTACTGTGCGGTATACTGATATCCCCAGAAGGACAATAATTCAAGTTATAACAGAAGAAATACCTAAACAAATTTTAAAAAAATTAATAATTTTTCAATATAAAAAAAGTTTTATTAAAATTTAGAAAATAAAAATAATTCTGATTTCAAAGGTAAACCAGCAGACTTTTAGTCATCAGAACATCAATGATCATCTCATCTCCTTCTTATTGGTCAAAAAACATAATAATCCATTTCCCAGTCTTCACTTTGTACAATGCTGAATTAATTATTTCTTCTTCTCTGAGCTTGCATATTTCCCTCACTAAATATATTATTGTGATATCTTGTATTTCAAATATATATATGTATATATATATATATATATATATATTCATCTCTTCCCCACTATATTGAAAAAAAATTTCATAGAATCTAGAACTTCATCTTTTGTATCCAACCTCTGGTCCGGTATTTATTCACATGATGGATCAATAAATTTTGTACTCTTCATTTTAGACTTTCTGGTACGTTGTAGGGGTACTTTATTGCAGCTTTAGTTTGCAGTAATGAGGTTGAGTGATTTTATTTTTCCATATTCAGATATTTCTTCTGCTAAGTACCTATTCAAGGGTTTGGCCCACCTGTTTTAATCCTAAAATCATAATAATTTCTAATTGTATTATCTTCCAAAAACTGAATTATCTTGCCTTTCATATTTAAGATTACAACCTTAAATTATTTTGGTGTGTGTTATATACAAATGTGATAATATCAAGTTTCATCTATCTTTTCAGATGTAAACTAGTTATAACACCGCTATAAGTATATAGAAAAGAAATATTTTTCACTGATGTTTTGCAATGGTAATTTTGATGTAAAGCAAGTATTTATACATGGCCAGACCAGTTTCTGGATTTCTTCTTTGTGTTTTATTGGTTTGTTTGTATATATTTGTGCTGATATGACATTATCTTAGTTATTATAACTTATAAAATAAGTGATAGAAAACACCTTCCTAGCGAATTATTCTCCAATTTGGATTTACTATTTTTGCCTTTTACATTCCTATACACATTTTACAATCAGTTTCTATATACATTTGATATCAGTTTGCCAATGCTGATATTTTGTAACTTCAGTGAACGGTGAGTATAAAGGTCAATATGGAGAGTACTGACATCTTTAAAATGTTGAGTTTTTCAGTCCATGAACAGGAAATATTTTTCTAATTACTCAGGATATCATTAGTTTTTCTATATAAATAAATATAATTTCCTCACCAGAGGTCTTCACTCTTCACATTTTTTGTTAAATTTCACCCTTGTGCATTTTATGCCATTAAAAATGGCATATATTATTTAATTGCCCTTCCTTTTAGTTGTTGATGCATAAAAATGCAATCTCTTTTTAAATATTCAATTTGGGTGTTACTTTTCTGTTGTTATAACAAATTGCACAAACTTAGTGGCTTAAAGCGACACCCATTTGTTGTCTCACAGTTTAATCAGTCATAAGTCTGGCTACGGCATGGCTCAGTTGGATCTCTTTCTAGAGCAGTGGTTCTCAACCTATGGGGGTCAAATGACCCCTTTCACAGAGGTCACCTAAGATCATCCTGCATATCAGATATTTACATTATGATTCATGACAGTACCAAAATTACAGTTATGAAGTAGCAATGAAAACAATTTTAAGATTGAGGTCACCACAACATAAGGAACTGTATTAAAGAGTGGCAGCATTAGGAAGGTTGAGAACCATGGTTCTAGAGGCTCTATGAGAATGAGATTTTCTCAAGTTCATTAAAGTTATTGGCAGAATTCAGTTCTGTATAGCCACAGGATTAATTCCCCTTTTCCCTTACTGGCTTAACCAGGGTTTAGTTTTGGTTTCTGGAGTGCCCCAGCGTACTTGACTGATTCTTTAATCTCAAAAGTCAGCAACAGTGAATTAAGTTCATCTTTTTCCTCAAATATTGGTGACTTCACTTCTACCTCACCCCTTCTATGCAGCCTTATCTGTTGTATCTGTTTTCATTTGGTGCCCTCTTCTTCTGGTCTTAAGTGATTCCATGTTTATATTTGGGCCAAGCAGATAATCCAGATTAACACTGTATTTTAAAGTTAAATGGCTTAATAATCCTTTTGCCATCTACAAAATTCCTTCACAATAGTGCTTATATTAGTGCTTAAGGATATAATTTACACCACATCTGTAATCCTAGTATTCTTGGAGGTGGAGGTGGGTGAATTGCTTGAGCTAAGGAGTTTGAGATCAGCCTGAGCAAGAAAGAGTGAGACATCTTCTCTAAAAGAAATAGACGGGCATTGTGGCAGGCACCTGTAGTCCCAGCTAATCCGGAGGCTGAGGCAAGAAGATAGCTTAGGCCCAAGAGTAAGAGGTTGCTGTGAGGTTTGATGCCATGGCACTCTACCCAAGGAAACAGAGTGAGACTGTGTCCAAACTAAAACAAACAAACAAACAAAAAAACCCAAAAAAGTAATTTACCTTTCTTTTTCTTTTGTATATATTGTATTTTACTATATTTTTTTAGACAAAGTTTCACTCTGTTGTTCTGGGAAGAGTGCTGTGGCATCATAGCTCACAGCAACTTCAAACTCTTGTGCTCAAGTGATCGTCTTGCTTCAGCCTTCCAAGTAGCTGGGACTATAAGTACCCATAGAGGTGTGTCTTACTCTTGCTCAAGCTGGTCTCCAACTCTGAGCTTAGGTGATCCACTTACTACACTGTCCCAGAGCACTAGGATTACAGGCCTGAGTCTCTAACCCTGGCCTTTCTTTTGTAAACTTACTGCATGGCTTTGAAGTTCAACAAGGAACATGGATTTAGATGTTCACCCCATTCTCTTCTCTTCCTTTCTCTTTCTCATCCTTTTTGGAAATGGGTAACTATCAAGAAGTTTGAAGAAGATCTGGCATACAAATGATAGCAGCAACAACAAAAAAGAACTTTAGCACATACATTTGTTATCCAAACTTATATAAGCAATTTATATTTAAAATATCCCTGGATAGAGATTTGAACTTTGATTTCAACCATTTGTAACTATTCTTAAAATACTTGCAATCCCAAACACTATATTTCTGTCTCTTCCATAAACAAATAATATAACAGTACTGTAAGTAATTCATAACTAGGTCTTTCTGAATCCAAAAACATGTTCATATCCACTATTCAATTCAGTCTTTTCTTAGTATACCTTTTTAAGTTTGGGGGGGTCTGTTTCCTCCTCAGGAATGGCCCTCCCCTGTGTTTCCACATTCCAATGGCCATCTAAGAAATATTTCATGTTTCCTACTTTAGGGTAGATACCATGATAATTCTAATTCTCACTGATCTTTTCCTATGAGATGCAATAGCACTCAAATTTCACAGACTGTTCTATGCACCTGGCAGATTTATATTCTGTCTGGTAATCATTGTCTGGTGTATCTTTACTTCACATATGCTAATCTCGACTCTACACAAAGTTTTTTAAGATTACTAAGACAGTATTCTTTTCCCCCATCCTTGTTAAGTTCTATGGCAGCAAGAAAATACTGACACACAGTAGGCATTCAAATAAAATATGTACTGTTGAATGAAATTGATTTGAGTGGAACAAGATTTCAATGAAAATGTCAATCTTGTGAAAAGTGACAACTTACATCTACTCAAGGCATGAAGGGAGATCAGGCTTCCTTGTTTGAGTTTTATGTCCAATTTATTCCAGTTCCAAACCCCATGCCAAAAACAAAATCTTTTAATCTGTTTGCAAAATATTCCCTCCTTCCTCCCGTATTGCCACGGCTACTCGGTGATATACTGTCCCTGCCTATTACCCTTTTATGGCTGTTTTGTTAAAGTTCATACCACAAAGACCTGTAAAAAAAAATTATAGCTCTAGGGATTTCAGCAAATTCTAAATAACCATAACAGGAACATGAAGCATTAATTAAAGACACTGGAGTCTAAGTTATAACAGGAATCCTGACATTTAGAACCCTGGTACCATTTAAATTTAAAATGGTATGACAAACAGAGAGTAATTTGATGGTCAGAAGGTTATAATGGATACCTTAATACCTTTGTCAAGAAAAAATGCCTGTCCTTGCTCTAACCCCTACCTGGGGGCTTCAGGGGCTTCCTTCATAAAACACAATGATGCCTAAATATTTTGGCAATAACTTGTATATAAGCCACTCTTTTCTTTAAGAATACTAAAGATTAAATATCAACCCCCCCCAATATCCGCACACCAATTTCTAAATAAAACAGTTTAATATTTAACAGATTTTTTTGCTGCAATTTGTGTGTTCCTTAGTTTACTGCAGAGCTGCATTTAAAGCCAGGAGATCAAGGAACATGCACAAAAGCATCCTTTCCCCAGAGAATATGCTGATTCTTATGTAAAGGCAGAAGTTGATATTCCTAACTCATTCCACCAAAGCAAGCGATGTAAAATGCTTTACCTAATTTGAAAAATAAACTGGAATATCAGAGGCTCAATTTCTTTTTTGTATCCAGTCATAGTGCCCTTCCTAGGATGTTAAAAATCCAAGTTATATGTATTTGTTAAATGCATATTTTAAAAGGAATAAAACTTGATCTTCAAAGCTCTAGTTCAGTTTAGAGTAGGGTATTATTCTATGTCCCGTCCCCACCTGGAACTTCATGAGTTCTTTCTCAGCAGAGCAGATTGTTTTTCCCCTGTGAAATCCCACACTGTATGGGTGGAGTAACATTCATTCATAATATACCATATTTTATCTTATAATGCTAGAGTTTGTGTGTATAGTCTTATTCCTCAAGTAAATTGGCACTGGATTTGAATATATTAAGGTCTTAGTAAATATTTGTTGGTTGATTAATCAGTTTACTGCAACTGCTAATTGCAAAGTGACATCATTTGTCATAAACACATAAATGGATTACAGAAAAATCATGTGAATTTGCATATAATCAGATTAAGCCACAAATTAGCACCAGAAAGGCCAGCCACCCTCTCCTTCAGCTCCTCCACACATTTTATACCTACTTATTCCTCACTTACAATTTCAGCTACTTGCTTGCCTTCTTTTTCTTTTCAGCTTTGTGTTGTTATTTAATATCCCACCAGTTTTGTAATTTCAGCTCCCAAATTGAATAAGACGTCCCCTCCAGTGGAACCCTTACCTTGACAAATAGCCAAATAGTAATTATTATTCATTTCAGAGGTTGAGCTATAGATTCATGCCTGCAATATCCAAGGCTTGAGTGTCTAGAAATTTATGCTATACTTCTCCATGTTGGAGTTTCCATCTGTGATCGTATTTCAAGCTTTCTCATTTTTTCTTCAATATGATTAAGATAATTCCTTTATGAAGCTGGAAGCTCAGAGAGACATTCAGAAAGAAACTTTGTTTCATATTTTTGCAAACTTGCTCTCCCTATTTCCTTTGCTATCATTTCAGCCACACTGAGAGGAAAAATTTATTTAGCAATGCTCTCTAATTTTTTTCTAAATGTGTGACCTCCATATTAATAGGAGCCAGAGTACTCATTCATCATATCTGGTCACTGTGAAACTGACATTTACAGGGTGGAATGTTTCTCGTTCAGGACAAATGGGTATCATTTGTAAAACATGCCGCATCCAATCATAGGCTCCCATGGATCTCCAACTACATTTTTAAACAACAATATAAACCATTCCCCAAACTGAAAGGTCTTTTCAAATATTTACTGCCTACCTATGGAATTTTTATTCTGCTGGCTGCTGCCATCAATAATACTAGGAGCTTGGAGCTAAATGTTGTGTATGACCTCCAAGGAAAGTCTTAGTGCTGCAGAAAGGAGGAGGTGGGTTCAGCATCCCACATCTCTCCTTCTGTCAACTTCTAAGGCCTATTATAAAGCCAATGATAGAAGACTTACTTTTACATTAAATGTGATAGCCTTCAACTCTTGTATTTGAAAGCAAACTCGCTGGAAGGATTTTTTTTTACACATAAAATGAAATATTTGTTCTTACTTTCTCCACAAAAACTTTGGATTACTCCAATCCACTGTGATGTGATTTTTCATCTGATGTCTTGCTTTTATGTTTTCCAAAACTAAGTTGTGAGTTCAATTCCCCTGTCACTGGGTGATCTTAGCTCATGTTTCTAATTCTGAAGTTTAGACTAGACCAAACTTTTTTCCTAAGGTATCTGCCAATTGTGAACTTTTTGATTTCTTGCAGTAAGTTTTAAGTTATTGCTCTATAATAGACTCACGTTCTATTTTTCCTCATATCAATGAGGGCAAACATTAAACTCTTCAAATGGTTTCCACAAAAATTTGCAAGCACTACACTAAAAACTTTGTGAGCTTCAATAGTATTATTGAAAAGTTTCAGATTCCCCCCTCCATCTTTCCCTTCTTCTTTCCCTTCTCTCCCTCTCCTTCATTCTTCTCCCTCCTTATCAAACGCAAATACATCTATCTTTTTTCTTGCCTCCTGTAGAATATTTTTAGTCCCCTTCTCGAACTACAGACACAGCTCAACTTCCTTAATCTGCCAGGATTCCATGCCCTAAGAGAGATTTTGTTCCAACAAAAAAGAATTGTGTTCTTCCTCAAAGGAATTTATAAGGTGGTAGAACAGTAGAATTGCATTAATCTTATGCCATTCCTCAAGAATTCCTCTTCTTTCAATTAAAGTTTAATTGCTCTGTTCTGAACAAACAAATGATTAGTCAGGCAGATAGCTTACCTGTATCTCTTACAAATTATAAGCCTAACTTGAGGTCAGAATTTAGGCATTTTAATCCAGTACTGGACATAATAGTAAACAAATAGAGATAGCTACATCACAAAGATATGTAGTATAACTTGCAGAAGTTTTACCACAAATCATTGAGTCATTTTATAGGAAAAATCTGTAATAATACTTCTATAAAAGGGCAAGTGCTACGATGAAAAGAGTTAGTACCAATAAAGTCCTCTGGATGCTGTCACTCTCATCCCCAACATTTACTGTTATCTGTAACCTTAGCTAGGACCTGAATACCAGAAAATATTGAATCTTCATAATAAAAACAGTGCAAATAGCTGTTTTCACCAATTCACAGAGTGAGATGCTTAGGTATTTGGGGTTATCAAGCACCTTTTTTAAAGGATATGCAGGTAATATGTAGAGAAGCCAGAATTGCAATGTGATTCTTTATGAACTTAAGTTCCCCTGATTTTTTGGGCGTGGCTTTTAAAATATAGAAGAATATATATACAGGTAATTTCATGAACCATTGATGTAGAGCTTGATTTTTCTAAAAAGCTGTCCCTTGCTTAGTCATCAAGATGGATAGAAATAGATTATTCTCTATTCTTTAGAAGCTTCCTAGTGATCTTCCCCATTCATGAAAACCACCCAACCTTAAAACACAGCATCTTAAGACATATCAATCTTACACATTTACTTGTACTTTACTTTACACTTTACTTGTTCACAAATATACCTTTTATATAACACAGACTTATTTTTCATGTTTGGGAATATTATATAATTGGAATCATAGAGTACTTAATTGCTACCTTTGCCATAAATCAAATTTTAAATGTCTACAAATAGATAAATCATTCTGAATTTTCTATTTTCTTCTGTTGGTCTATTAAGTTACTGTAAAGCAATAATCAATTAAAACTTATTTAATTATCAGAGTTTTATAGTAGAATTTATTTTCTGGTAGTGTTAGTCCAACCATCTTATTATTTCTTCTCTAAGAACACATGAACAATTCTCTATATTTTGCCTTATCACATGTATTTTAAAATCATTTTGACAGCCTTTTAAATGCTGATAAAATATAATACCAAATTTATTTAGATTTTGTTCAGTGTTTAATTGTTCTATAAATGGAACAATTTGGATGATTGAGAGCTGTAAAATATTAATCTCTCAATTTATAAAACTTGATCAATTTTTGTTACTCTCAGATCATCTTGATTATGGCTCAGTAGTAATACTTGGTTGTTTCTATAGAGGTTTAGCACACGATATGCTAAATTCATTTTTGTAAGTTTAAAGTTTCTGCTGTTTTAGACTGCAAAACTTCGAAGTTTCATCTGTATGTTCTGTACTACAATATGCAAAATACAATTAATTTTTTGATATTAATAACTTGTTGGATTTCTTATTAAGTCTAATAGTTTCTATAGACTCTTTTGGATTTTCAGTATGTGAAATTCAAAACAATATGAGCTTTACTTCTTTTTACTTCTTTATATATCATTTCTTATTCCTTTGTGTTGTTATGCAAATATATGCATATTTATGCAGACACATGTATGTATCTCATTTCACTGCCTCATATTATCCAAATTTAATTCTTAGTTTCACAGGGAATGCTCTCTTTTAACAGTAATTATAATCTCTATGATGTGGTGTTGTGTGTCTATTAGCTTTCTATAAAGAACCTTTATTAAACAAAGGCAGTTTAGTTCAGATTAATTATTTTCTAATTTAAATTTGTTTTATGAGTGGCTTTTAAATGTATCAGTTTTCTCCATATATGTTCATATAGTCATGTGTATGTTTGCATATTTATCACGTATCTCTCTTTAAATAAAAAAATGACAAATTTGATTAATTTATTTTAAATATTATCATATTTTGCCATGTATAATGTGTACTTTTGCCCAAACTTTTGAGAGGAAAAATAAAGATTCTCATTTATAAGTGAGTAGGACTAAAACTGTATCTATGTAATTTTTAAAGTATTTTTACTTACGTTTAGTGCAACTTTAGAAAGCAAAAATGATATCTGTATGTAAAATAACACCCTGGAACATGATAATTGGTTTTATTGAACTTAAGAATGTGCAAAAAAAGTATTTTTGGCTGGTGAAGAGTGACATATTTCTCTCTGTGTACATTAGGCAGGATCCAGCAATCTAGCAGATATTGTCCTTTATAATACAAAAAGCAAGTGCCCAGATATAAATAAAATAACAATTTTAATTAAAAAATTAAAATGAAGTTTTTTTCCTCAAAGTTTGGACCAAAATGTGGGTGTGTGTTACACACAGGAGCACATTATGCATGACAAAATATGGTACTCTGACCTTACATTCCTGAGATTAAACAAATTTGTTAATGACCCTTTGCTGCTTTGATGTGTTGTTGAATACATTTTTCTAACATTTTATTATTTTTTCAAATTGTATTTGTGAGAAATATTGGCTTTACTTATTCTTCTTTATGAATTGTTGTAAATTTTAGTATCAAGATTAAAATAGTTTAATAAAAGATATTATGGCATGCACCTTGTTTTCCCATTCTCTTGATAAGTTGGCATAATGCTGGAATTATTTGTATTATAGAGGTTTAGTAGAACAAAAGGAGTAGGCATCAGACTCTGGAAGCTTTTCTATCTTTTTTATTATAAAATTATATTTAATAATAAATTTAATTTATTTACGAATTGGAAGGTGATTATAAATTCTAATTATGCCTTAGTATGTTTTGGTTAGTAATTAAATTTGTCCACTTATCATCATTTTCAAATTTATTAACATAACTTTTTCATAATGCCCTGTTATTGTTTAGTGTCCATAAAGTCTATAGTGAAATCTCACTTATTATTTCTGGAATAAGTTAATTAAGCTTTTGTCTTTATTAAAAAGTATTGTCTGAAGTTATTAGTCTACTCATAGAATAGTTCTGGGCTTTGAAAAAACTTTTAATGCAATAAATAATTTATATTGTATTAATTTATGCTCTATATTTACATTTATTATTTTATTTTCTTTTTGTATTTCTCTATTCTTGGATAGAATTCTTGAGAGGCATGCTTGCCTCATTAATTTGTAACATTTCTTGTTTATAACATATGCACTTAAAAATATATATTACTCTTTGAGTTTTTAATAAAGTTAAACACTTATTAAATGACTCAACTTTCTTTTTTTCTTTAATTTTTTTTTTTTTTATTGAATCACAGCTACGTACATTAGTGCAGTCAAGGGGTACAATGTGCTGGTTTCATAAACAATCTGAAATGTTTTCATCAAACTGTTTAACACAGCCTTCATGGCATTTTCTTTCTTTCTTTTTTTTTTTTTCCCAGTGGTAAGACAGAATTTATTTACAGAAAAGAATATAGAAAACACTAAAGCTCCTGGTAGAGAGAGAGAACTCAAGTGGAGAGAGAAAAGCTCTCTCCGTTTCTCTCCCGGTCTTTCCCTGTCTTGCCCTTTAGGCTTTTAGTCTCGGGGTATATGTAGGTGTATGGGTTCCTTGGCCAGGAAAGGAATGAACATAGTCCCTGCCACCAGGGCAAGGTAAATGAATGTGTTAATGAACCAACACAGTCCCTTCTGCCGGGGCAAAGTGAATGAATGTGTCAATGAATGGACACAGTCCATTCATGGACTTGAGGACTAAGAAATTCACATAAAATTGACCTAGGCATAGGAAATGGGGGTTCCACATTTAGTCCTAAGTGTAAAGTGAAGGAGACACCAAGGCACAGGTGTCTCCTCGGCAGTTGTCCGGCCTTTTTGGCTATTGGAGCCTCCAGTGGGGGTTGGAGGTCCCCTCCTTGCCTGTCATCCAGCCCGCTGGTTCTTCAGCTGGCTGCCGCAGCACAGACACCGCCAGGGAGAAGGCAGCAGGTCCGCCAGCTTCACTGAGCTGGCTAGGGCACCAAATGTCCTGCGTCAATTCTCCCTCTCCCAGTAGGGCGAAGACTTGATCTAACTGCTTCCTGCTGAATCGGGTGATGATAGAAGGGAGCAGTTGGGGTTTCTCCGGAGGGAGAGTGATACAGGGGTTCATGGACTGGAACCATCTTAAATAATCACATAATCTTACCGAAGATGTAGCTGTTCCTGTTGAGAAAACTGCAGAAAAATCTAAAATTGTTTCTTAATTTATCTTATTTTTCAAAAAACTCATATGCCATTGACTATTTATTTATTCCAAACTTGTAAACTTCTGCATTTCTTTTCATAGTCACATTTGGGATTTATGCCTCTATTGTATTGGTCAAGAAGTAGCTTTTCAATTTAAAAAAAATTAATAAAAATAATTAAAAAAAAAATAAACTTGTGTGCATTCTTTTGTTCTCTCCTGAAATCCACTTGCTAAGAAATCACGTTAGGAACATCCTGCCAGCTTCATTTCTCCTATGGATTTGCAATATAGACTTTTTATTTTCTTGGAAGAGTCATAAAGCTCAAAGGAATCATGAATGACCATCACATTTATGTCATCCTAGACAGGCTTCTTTTTAATGATACTAAAGGGAATTTGTAACCTTTTCTCCATCTTAAGATGCCTAATAAAGTGAATATCAAGGAAGCAAAGGAAATAAAACCAAATTTAAAACTTCCTCTGAATAAGTCATGGTAATAACCACATTTGTGAATATTTTCTCATTGAAGGAAAAGAGAGAGAGGCAAAAAAAAATTAAAAGCTTTTAATCATATCTAATAAGATAATAATGCTCTAAGTGGGCTTGAAAAAAAAAAGAGGAAATAAAAGGTAACAACTACTTTACTGTGTCTTTCAGAAACTCCTAAGGAAGGTTACTATATACAATTACCTTTTTCCCTTTCTCTGAATGAGCCAAACAAATATCAGGACCCTTTGTGGCCCCGTCTCAGAGGGTATCACCTGTAAGATACACTGCCAAGTCCCCCCAAAATGAAAGCCATCCCCAGTCTTTCTGCACGCCTTTATAGAGCCTGTGGCCAGTATTAGAAGAACCCAGATAACCACAGCTCCTGCCTTCCAGACTCAGGAAACCTAAGCTTCCCAGGCCCCTCCAGTCAGCAGACATGAGGCCAGCTACAGAGAATGGGATGCCAGCAAGTCTCCTCCCAGAAAAAGCTTGAGGGACTGTGAGATCTTGGTACCTTTCCCTCCTCCGCCATTCTTATGACAGTAGAGTCATGAGGTCAAAGCAGCTGGCGCCACCACGTCACTACATGGAGGGCAGCTGCAGTAAGAGCCACCAGGCCCTACACCAAACTGTGAGCAAGAAATGAATTCTCGTTCTGTCCAGCCATGAAGATACAGGGGTTGCTTGGTAGTGCAAGAGGCAGGACCTAGTCTATCTTGCCACGCAAGCCTTAGAGGGAGACCAATTCCTACTCTCAGCAGCACTTTGGGAATCCCCCCTGTTGCTCCCCTCTAAATCCTCTCCCAGCCTGCATTGCTCTGGAGCCTCATTCTCTCAACCAAGCCCAGCAATCAGGACTCTGCTTGTTTTTCCTCACCTTGTCCTCTCTGCTCTCCAATCTGTCTCCTGTTTCTGCATCACAAAAACCCAAGAGCTGGGATGACAAAAGTCAAACTCTATTTAGAAGGCTTAAGATGGGAATAAACTGAGCTTTCAAGGAAAAAAGAATCCCTTTAGAATGGGCAAAGAAGGG
The DNA here is from genome assembly GCA_963574655.1 of Perodicticus potto. Taxonomy (NCBI): domain Eukaryota; kingdom Metazoa; phylum Chordata; class Mammalia; order Primates; family Lorisidae; genus Perodicticus; species Perodicticus potto. Next base: position 17,286 of record CAUYRH010108519.1, read on the forward strand.
TGGAGGAAGTGGAAATACCCACTTGCTGAAAAATATTGTCCCTGTCATATTTGGTTTGGGTCCAAACACAACTGTGTTAGGATTCACAACTTAGTGACTTATTCTTCCCTGCCTTGCCCATTGCAGGTACTAGTGTACCTTGCATTTGCAATCACTAGTGCTTTTATTCCTTGACCTCCATTTCCCAGCACCACCAGAGACACCTGCCATAGCATGGCACCCATGGTCTATGTGACTAGGTCTCTGGGGCTGTGCAGTGTGTACTGCATAACCACCGAGGGTACCACCTCTGTGGCACTAGCACCAGGGTGTTAAAAACAGTCAGAAAAAGAGGCGTAACTCACATAATATCATAAAAAACTATGCAAACTTTCAAGTAAGACTTTTATTCAATTGTTCAACAATGTCATTAATAAAATCCACAAATAGCAGCACCAATGATTATAAACACTGTATTAATAGGTGAGGAGGTCACAAAAAGATAAAAACCTCAAAAAGTTTGCCTCTACATAAGGAGACAAGACACATTCACAAAAGATATCAGCAGAGGATTACATTGAACACGAGCAAAATAAATGGAATTCATAACATGTTACAATCAAAGTGGGCTGACGTGATCAAGGAAAACAACGGAACAGGTGGGTTTCGAGGACCCCAATCAATGTGTGCAAATCAGAAAAAAAAAGAAAAGAAATGTAGATGGAGCCTGTCTGTCTTTGCATTTCAGGGAAGAGCTGCAATGTTTGCGGACAGGACAGGAAAAGGAGACTGTCTGTCATTGTGTGGGACTAAACTATTTCCAACGCCACCCAGGACACTCTAGAAGGGATGTTACTCTCATATTTCACAGGAATGCTTAATACTCACGATTCCCCACCTCAGAAAGAGCACTCCTGTATCTAATCAAAGTCATCTAATCAACACTCATCTACATGAGGGTATAAAAAGGACATTATGCAGACACAGGTCCCTGCCCTCTAGAGGATTACAGTCTACACCATCAAACCCAGCGCCAACAAGCGTATAGACACAATTAACATAGAATAGGATGAAGAGTGCGTTTTCTGCAAGCCTCACTGCCATCAGACTGAACAATTTGTAGTCATCACTGAGCTGAGCTGAATTCAAATTAGTGACCAAAGGCTCCACTGTCTGGGTGTTATTTTCAATCTCCTTAGCTATCCAATCTCCAGAACTTTCATTTTTCATTCTTACTGTGCAGTCATCATCAACTACCAAAGGGAAAGACTGCAATCCAGACACACTAAAAATAGCATTCTTGCCTTCTGAAAGCCAGACTCAGATTTATGACAGTTTTAAAATTTGGTTCTTCGTCTTAAAAGTTCAACATGCTATAAGAACGGTGTGAAGTCATACCTAGCTGGTCTTTAGAGCATGAAACACCATCACTTTGTGCAGTGGGAGAACAGGCCTTTATGTAATCCATTTACATTAGGGAGAGAGAGCATTTTCTTTTGCTTGACAGGTTGACATGCTTTCATGTGTTTTCTACTAATCAGCAGAATCATTAAAGCACTGAGGGTTTTGATGGTCTCAATAAAAAACATCTATTTCTATAGAACCTATCGCTATAAATAATTCAATGAATAGACCCCCCAGAAAATGATAAAAAAGGAAGAATTATTTTTTTCCTGCTTAAATCATATACCGCTCTAAAGTTGAGCGAAGGGGAGTCCAGATTTTAAATGAGGGCAAGATGACATCCAACAATAAATCATAAAGTTACAATGAAAAGCAGTTTACAGAAAAGTATAATCCAATTTCTGTTTTGAATGTAGGGGAAGGTGTGTGTTTACATGTATAATTCCATTAAAAAGTTCTGGGAAGATTATAGCAATATAAACTGTTAACATTCCTCATCAGAGGGGTGACTCGTGGTAAGGGGGACTTCCACATTCTCTGTGTCATTACAATAATTTTTTCCATTTAGAAAGTATACACATACATGTGTACTCTCTATAGATATATAAATTTCTATCAGCGTAAATCACGTTGGATTTTACATCTTCTGACTAGCAGGATATCAGGACTTGGCTGTGAGGAATAGAGTAGCATTAGCCTGGGAACCTGTGCTGGGAACCTAATATTCTGCAAGGCACAGGCAATTGACTAAAACTGGGACTGTATGCAAATCTGGTGACCAGCAGTCCTCATTACATCAAGGGAGAACTGATACTCACAGAATCTTATTTGTGAGTTGGAACTTGGCCCTAGCAGTCTCATGACAATGGTGTACCCTGGTTTCTAGTATAAAGCAGCACCTTGCTTTGCCAATGAGCTGGAGAGTATTCACCTGGGTGAAATAGTACCTCCAGGTGAGAGAAAGGGGTTGCAAATCCAGCCCTCCACAAAAAAGCTGATCTCAGAGCAGGACTCTGGTTGCAACAGAGAATTAGGATAACAACAAGAAACCAGAGCAGAATCCTAGCCAGGCCTGGGGGCAGATGGCAGGATAAGCACAAAGACTGCAGTTAGGCGGGCACGCCTCATGCCAGCATCCACGTACTGGTTGGTTACAGAGCCTCAAGCTGTCACCCTGGACAGAGTGCTGTGGCATCCACAGCTCACAGCAACCTCCAATCTCTGGGCTCAAGTGAGTCTCCTGCCTCCGCCTTCCAAGTAGCTGGGACCACAGGCGCCCGCCACAACGCCCGGCCATTTTTTGGTTGTAGCCGTCATTGTTGTTTGG
>CAUYRH010108520.1:0-22143 GCA_963574655.1 Perodicticus potto
TGTAGAAGACTAAATCTGGACCCACACCTCTCACCATTAACTAAAGTAGACTCTCACTGGATTAAAGATTTAAACTTAAGACATGAAACTATCAAAATATTAGAAGAAAGTGCAGGGGAAACTCTTGAAGGAATTGGCTTGAGTGAATATTTTGTGAGGAGGACTCCCCAGGCAATTGAAGCAGTGTCAAAAATACACTACTGGGACCTGATCAAACTAAAAAGTTTCTGTACAGCCAAGAACATACTAAGTATAGCAAGCAGATAGCCCTCCGAATGGGAGAAAATATTTGCAAGTTATGCCTCCGACAAAGGTTTAATAACTAGAATACACAGAGAACTCCAACGTATTAGCAAGAAAAGAACAAGTGACCCCATTGCAGGATGGGCAAAGGACTTGAAGAGAAACTTCTGCAAAGAAGATAGACGCACAGCCTACAGACACATGAAAAAATGTTCACCATCCTTAATCATCAGAGAAATGCAAATCAAAACTACTTTGAGATATCACCTAACTCCAGTAAGATTAGCCCACATCACAAAATCCCAAAATCAGAGATGTTGGCGTGGATGTGGAGAAAAGGGAACACTTCTACACTGCTGGTGGGAATGCACACTAATACGTTGCTTTTGGAAGGATGTTTGGAGAGTACTTAGACATCTAAAAATAGACCTTCCATTTGACCCTATAATTCCTTTACTAGGTATATACCCAGAAGACCAAAAATCACACTATAACAAAGACATCTGTACCAGAATGTTTATTGCAGCCCAATTCATAATTGCTAAGTCATGGAAGAACCCAAGTGCCCATCGACCCACATATGGATTAATAAATCGTGGTACATGTATACCATGGAATACTATGCAGCCTTAAAGAAAGATGTAGACTTTACCTCTTTCATGTTTACATGGATGGAGCTGGAACATATTCTTCTTAGCAAAGTATTTCAAGAATGGAAGAAAAAAAGTATCCAATGTACTCAGCCCTACTATGAAGCTAATTTAAAGGTTTCCTATGAAGGCTATAACCCAACGATAGCACAAGAATATGGGAAGGGAGGGGAAGGGGTAGGTTAGGGTGGAGGGAGGGTAATTGGTGGGGCCACACCTATGGTGCATCTTAGAATGGTACAGGCAAAACTTACTAAATGCAGAATACAAATGTCTTCATACAATAACTAAGAAAATGCCATGAAGGGTATGTTAAACAGTTTGATGAAAACATTTCAGATTGTATATGAAGCCAGCACATTGTACCCCAAGATTGCACTAATGCATGCAGCTTTGATTTAATTAAAAAAAAAAAAAGTGCACATTATGGTGCCTGGCACATGAGGAACTCTCTTTTTTTTTTTTTTTTTTTAGAGGCAGATGCTTACTTTGTCACCCTCGGTAGAGTGCTGTAGCATCACAGCTCACAGCAACCTCCAGCTCTTGGGCTTAGGCGATTCTCTTGCCTCAGCCTCCTGAGTAGCTGGGACTACAAACGCCTGCCACAACACCCGGCTATTTTTGTTGCATTTATGCTGGGGCCGGGTTTGAACCCGCTACCCTCGGTATATGGAGCTGGTGCCCTACTCACTGAGCCACAGGTGCTGCCCAACATGACAGACTCTTAATGAGTGCTACTGCCTTCTGTCCTTTCCCTGATGACTGGTGGGAAAAGTGGAGGGTGCATGTTTTTAGAGATGATAATGATCTGGGTATTCAGAGAGAGTGGTCCAAACCCTCCCAAAGCATCAGGAAAGGAAAGAAAGAAGAGAAGTCGCTGGTGTGAGCAATAAGAAGAGCCTGTACAGAATGGTCCTGGTGGCTGAGCGGTAAGGTGGAAGGTGTTCCAGCAACCTCACGGTGGGGAGCTCAGCCATCAGTTAGATGGACATTTGGAATCTGTGGATCCCAGCACCACCCCAACTGCCCTACTCTACTGAAATATACTTAAGATTTTTTAGAGGACACAGTTCCTTTTTTCCCCAATATTTTATTGTGAAAACTTCAAATATATGGAAAAGTGTAAAGAATTATAAACACTCATTTATCCACCACAGATTGTAGCTATTTTGTATTAGGGGAAAGGGAACATAAAAGGAGAGCTCTAGAATATTTCTATCTGGCAAACCCTTATCTTTTGCACGAACAGCAATGCAAGCTGAATCGGAGATTCTTGAATGGACGAAAGGAAGGACCTCAAATCTGGAGACAACATTTACACATTGAACCACTTATCAGTACAATAACAAAGTTGGTTTGGGCCACAACAGTCATCCTTCATCATTCCACTCAGCCTCCCCCAAATAAACACAAAGTGTCAAAAAAGAACAGCCGGCGGTGGCTCACATCTGTGATTCAGCACTCTGGGAGGCCAAAGCAGGAGGATCTCTTGAGCTCAGGACTTGAGCTCAGGTCTTGAGACCAGTCTGAGCAATAGCCAGACTCAATCTCTACTAAAAACAGGAAAATTATCTGGGCACTATGGCAGATGCCTGTAGTACCAGCTACTTGGGAGGCTATGACAGTAGGCTCACTTGAACTTAGGAGTTTGAACTTGCTGTGAGGTAGGCTTATGCCATGGCAGTCTCACTCTGTCACAGAAAAAAGAAGAACCACCAAAATAAAAAGTTAAGGATTTTTATATTTAGCAGTTAATGATCAAGATTTACACACTTTATATTTTATTTCAGCTAACACTACTACAAATAACATAGGAATGATACCAAATGCATATGATTTGGGCAATTCAAACAAGAAATTTGTTCTGCATTTAGTTAATGAATGTGGAAAAACACCATTTTATTTCTCTATTTTCTTAATGTGTTGTGTCCTTTGTAAGCATCATTATGCTATTACAAAAAAGTTACACTATATGTGGTAGTAAGTACTAAATAATATAACACACTGTTAGAAATGTAGATGATAAAGACTTTTAATTATGGTTAGTCAATTAACATGAAGATATGGAAAGAAAATATTAATTTTCAAATATTACTGCTAGTAAGAAACATGAAAGTATTCTAGCACAACAGAAGTCATACAAGTATAAAGTGATTTAAACTTAGCTTCATGTTATTTAAAATAAAATCTTGGGTTGACACACTGCCTTAAAGTGTGAGGTAAAAGCAGGCGTCAGTGTCAAATACCAAATTTCTGCATACAGGAGCTTTTAAATGGAAATGGTATGTTTTAGTGGAGATGGTGACAAACCTATGTTTTCAAATTTTTTTTTTTATATTCTTATTTTCTTATGTTTTCAAATGTAAAGAAAGCCAAGCCATTGCTAAAACCTTCTAAACTTTAGTGAAATAATTATATATTAAAAAAATATAGATTTTTTAAAATGCTCTGCTTCTGTCAGTCTATAGAGTTGACACGTCATACTTTAGCTTAATTAATGCAGACTATCATCTAAAAATCAATCCGTCTGGTTTCCAGATGTGTTCATACAACAGGTGAGTGGAGAAAGGCTGGATCTAAAAGCATTTTAATAGCTAAAGCATAAAATAGATAAGCAGTTAACTGAAATTTATGAACTCATCATGTACTTTTCTTGGTAATTCTTAATTCTGTTTAAATTTCAAAATAATCTAAGCCTCTCTCATCAGCATTCTATCTCCGATCATTGAGAGAAAGGGCTTCAAATTAAATTCTACTATACACAAAGGTGTTCCAAGTTGTCTGAATCTCTTTTTAAAAATGTTTAATAATAGTAAAGTACACATAACTTAAAATTTATCTCCTTAACTAGTTTTTAGTGTGCAGTTCAGAAATGTTATGTCCATTCACACCAATCTCCAGAACTCCTTCCATCTTGTGGAACTGAAACAAATCAAATGACAGCTCCTCATCCCTCCTCTCCTGGCCCACAGCAACCACGGCTCTCCTTTTTGTCTTTATGAATCTGACTTAGTGGAGCGACCTCATGTACATGGAATCATCCAGCATTTTTTCTTTTTGTGAATGGATTATTTCACTTCACATACTGGGAAGGTGCATTCCTGTTGTAGGATGTTTTAGAATTTCCTTCTTTTTCCTGCTTTATGTATAATGGTACATTTGTTTATCCAAGTTGCCTGCATCTCTTTACATGATGCTATTCTTAGGAATCCTATTGAAAGCGCTTCTGAAGAAAGCAACAGTGTCCTGACCTATTGGTTCTAGAGAAGTCAATGGAAGGACACAAGTTAGACCAAGTCATCTTTCCTGAACACCTGACCCAGCAGATGGGATGGAGGAGTACTTGTTAAGGCTTTACTACATTTTGATTTGAAAACCAGGTTTTATGTTATACGAATAGTCTATGCTAAAAACCAATTTAATCATTCCATTTTATTAATACTTTAAAATTCTGCATTTCACTTTCTAGTTTTACTCTGGAATTTATTTGAATCTCTCAAAATGCTCCTTTCAGAGAAGGCTGATCACTTTTTTCAGCTGTGTGGCTGGTGAGGCAGAAAGCAGCTGAACAAGAGTGAATTCCAAGGAGAGGTGAGGTAATTCCCTCTACTACTTTTCTAGTCTGAAATTAGGATAGCTCTTTAAAAGATAATCAGACCTACCCAAAAGCTGCAAAGAGAAGGGGAAAGTGGCTGATGAACAGGAAAAAACTCTAGATTAAATGCTAGAATATAAAGACAGAAAACATGGTACCTGCCTTGAAATAAACAGAAAAGTAAATCAGTGATTCTAGTGATAAGAGCAATCAATTTATTTAAAGTACTGAAAGGATACAAATTTTGCATCTAGAATTCTATATCCAGCAATATTATCAACTGTGAAGGTGAAACAGAGACTTTTAACAGGGTTTTATTCATCATTCACTACACATGAAAAAAAAAATAAAAATATCATTCAAGGAAAAGACAATTACTTCCCTTAAAAAAAAATCCATACAAAAAAGCCTAGGATATTTGGAAGATTCTCCTTTGGGCAACAAATTTTTAATGATATAGGAAAACATCTTCTCTTTGGGTTCCATTTATGCCAAAAAAATTTTTGTAATGCAGTGTGGCATTTACATAATCATACACAATCACACACTGCATACTGATCATCATCCCTTGTAATCAACTTCTAAAGAAAGCACAAAAGGGCCAGGTGCGGTGGCTCACACCTAGCACTTTGGGAAGCTGAGATGGGTAGACTGCTCGAACTCAGTTCAAGACCAGCCTGAACAAGAAGGAGACCCCCATCTCTCCTAAAAATATAAAAACTGAGGCAAGAAGATCACCTGAGAGTTGGAGGTTGCTGTAAGCTAAGATACCATGGCACTCTACAAAGGGCAACAAGGATACTTTGTCTCCAAAAAAAAAAAAAAAAAAAAAGCACAAAAGCATAGATACAAAAAAGCAGCAAATATAAATAACTTCAAAAAGAAAAGGTTCATGATCTATGTACAAATGACTTAATATAAAAAAAGTAAGAAAAGGGCAGAAAAAGATGGAAGACAGCACAAATAAGGTAAACTAATCTTTTGTAGTAGCGATCAAGACATATTGTTCAAAGTTGACAAGTCAAGAAACAGATATTATTTAAAGGTGTGATGGAAATCACTGCTAGAAAATGACAACAGTGACTGTCACTGGGGAGAGAGGAGTAAAGATTAACCCCCCCTTAATTTTCTACTCTCCTGTACTACATAAAGTTTAAAAAATTCTGGGCATTTATAATTTCAGTTGGTTAAAAGGCATCACAGGAGATATTTTATTTGTTAAAATGTACTTAATCTACAAGCTCTATGCTGAATTTGCCAACATTTACTCTGCCCAAATATAAGAGAGATACCCAGTGGTTAGAGTAGATAATTCATACAATCCTTTACTCTATCTTAAGGGATATACAAATTTTAGAAATGTTACTTAGTTAAGACAAATGGGCTAGGTACAGTGGCCCATGCCTGTAATCCCATCAGTTTGGAAGGCAGAGGCAGGAGGATCCTTCAAGGCCAGGGGTTTGAGATCAGCCTAGGCAACACATTAAGACCCTGTCCCTATAAAAAACAAAAATCAGCTGAGTGTGAGGGCTCATGACTGTATTCCCAACTACTTGGGAGGCTGAGGCGGGAGGATTGCTTGAGGTCACAAGTTTGAGTCTGCTGTGAGCTGTGACACCACTGCATTCCAGTCTGGGTGACAGTGTAAGACCCTGCCTCCAAAAATTAAAAAAAGACATATGTGTAAAATTCTGTTTAAAGGAAAAACAAAAGAGAGAAAATGAATGAAAGCAATAACGTATCAGTGCAAAATAGGGTTTACAGAACACGTAAAATATAAGAGAAAAGATCACAAAGTATTGGAAGGATGTACACAGAAATATACTGTTGTAAGAGCCTTACATTGTTCATGAAGTAGAACAATTTTTACTTAAAAACAGACTGTGATGCTTGGAAGATGTACATTATGATCTCAGATCAGTGCTTGGCAAAAAGAAATATAATGTGAACCAGACATATAATTAAAAATTTTCGAACAGCTACCATTAAAAAGAAAAAGAAACATGTCAAATTAATTTTAATAACATTTTTATTTGACTGTATAAATCCAAACTGTTGTAATTTCAATGTTATTTATCAACATGTAAAGAATGATTCAGGTAGTTTATATTCTTTGAAATCTAATTTGTAATTTATATTTATAACACATCTCATTTTGTAATGGCACCATTTCAAGTCCTCAGTGGCTACCACATTGGAAAGTGTAACTCGAGAACAGGGATCAGCACATTTTTCTATGAAAGACCAAATCGTGTACATCTTGACCCCCAGAGTGTGCAAATTAAAGCACAGAAAGGAAAAAAGCAAAAAATAAAAACACCCAGATGGGATTTGGCTCAAGGGCTGTCAACCACTATTCTGGAACAATGGCTGAAAAACAACACAAAGAGGTGTAAGTAAAAAGTCGGTAGAAAAGACAAAACAGAACACTATTATAAAATATCAGCAAACAACACATAATTCATCCAAAAAGCAACAGAATAAGAGGAACAAAGGGGCACAAAACAAACAGGATACAAAGAAACAAACATGATGGCAGAGAGACCCATCCTTATCATCAAATAAATGTAAAAGCCAGAGACTGCCAGACTGAATAAAAAAGCAAGACTCAACTATATGCCGTTTATAAGAAACATACTTTAATTATGAAGACAACCAAGTTGCCAGTTAAAAGGCTGAACAAAAATATACTATGTAAATACTAAGCATAAGAAAACAGAATTAGCTAATTAATATCAGGTGAAATTAACGTCAAAAAGGTTAGTAGGAAACATTAGTGGAAGTGAAGGAGAATATTCTACAATGGGAAAAAAGAGTAATTCACTAAGAAGACATAACATTCTTGAATGGGCATAAACATATCAAAAGAGCTTCAAATTACATGAAGCAAAAATTAGCATAATTAAATTGAGAAATAAACAATTCTTCAACCATAGCTGGACATTGTAACACTCCTTTCAGTATTTGAAAGAAGTAGATTTAAAAAATGGTAACAAAACAGAAGATTTGAGTGGTACCACAAGCTAACTTAGTCCTGAAATGATATTCATGGAACATTCTACTCTTTCTTTTAAACGTACATGAGATATTCACCAACACAGACAATATGCCAGGCCATAAACAAGTCTCATTAGTTATCAAAGAAGTTTTAAAAATAACCCTGGATTAAAGAAAAAAGTACAACAGATATTAGAAAATATTTTATAATAGATGATAGTGAAAAGACAACATATCAATATATGTGGGATACAGCTAAGCAGACTCTAAAGGAAAATTTAAAACTTTAAATGCTTTTATTAGAAAGAAAAAGTGTATGAAATCAATGAGTTAAAATCTCACCTTAAGAAGCTAGACAAAAAATAGCAAATTGAACTCAAAATAAGCAAAAGAAATAATAAGAACAAGTGGATAAGTAAACAAAGAACACACACACAAACCAATAAGTCAAAAATTGGTTGAGAAGATTAACAGAATGAATGAATACCTAGGAAGTAAAAAAGAGAGGAGATACAAATTACTTATGTCAAGAATTCAAAATACTGGGCCAGGCATAGAGGCTCATGCCTGTAATCCTAGCACTGTAGGAGGCTGAGGCTGGTGGATAGCTTGAGTTTGACACGAACCTCAACAAAAGCAAGACCTTGTTTCTACTAAAAATAGAAAAATTGATATAAGAGGATCACTTGAGCCCAAGAGTTAGAGCTTGACACCATGGCACTCAGGGCAACAGCTTGAGACTCTGTCTCAAAAAAAGAAAAAAAAAATTCAAAATCCTACAAGTATTAAAATTATAACAAGGGAATATTTTGACCTAATAATTTTATGCTAATGAATCTGACAACTTAAGCTGAAATGGAATAGTCCTTGGAAAACACAAATTACTTAAAACTTATACATGAAGCAGAAAATCTAAATAGCCTTATATGTATTTAAAAAATTGAGGTCATAATAAAAAACCATTCCACAAAGAAAGTCTATGCTCAGCAGTGTAGGAGGCTGAGACAGGAGGATTGCTTGAGCTCAGGAGTAGGAGGCTTGTCTGAGCGAGAGTGTGCCCCCGACTCATGGAAATCATTGAAAAACCCAGCTGGGTGCCATGGCGAGCACCTATAATCCCTGCGGCTTCAGAGGCTGAGGTAGCAGGATGCCCACAGCCTGAGTCTGAGGTTGCAGTGAGTTACGACCCCAATGCACTCTGCTCAGGGTATAGGGTAGAACTCTGTCTTGACAAAAAAAAGAAAAGTGGAAGAGCCACACCTCATCCCAGGGAGGTGGTGTGAGTACAGTTCACTCTCTACACAATAAAACCATACCCCCTGGAGGAGCAAAATGGTGGCCGAGTAACAGCTTCCTTGCAACTGGGCACAGTGAGTCTGGGGAAAGGACTCCAGGCATCTCTGGCTGGTGGGCTCTTCCCACAAACATCCCTTTGGGGACACAGGGAGTCAGTGTGATCATTCTGGACCCCATGAGGACAAAAGCAGTGGAGAACCTGGCAAGTGCATGTGTGTGTTCATTCGGTCCAATCCCCCTGGCAGCAGTGAGATTGCAAACTGGAAAGGCCTTACCTGTGATCTGTTTAGGTGTTTTTGGACTTGGCACTCAGTTGAACTACCTTGGGAGAACTTGGGCAAGACTGCAAGGGACTTTAAGCATTGTCTAGGGTCCAAGCCTGAGCCACTAAGCCAGATGGAGCTATAAGTGTTTGGCTGTGGGCTGAGCAGAGCCATTGTGGGAGAAGGCCTGGGCAAGCTCTGCCCTCAGGGTCACAGAGCAAGGATCAGCGGGAGCGAGTAATCTAGTGACTAAGCAGCCAAAAGGCAGGGACTGAGACACCTTACAGCCTTAGCCCTCAGGGGCATAAAGTGAGACTGGTTTTGGCACACTGGGTAAGTGGACAGCCACTTCAGGAGTGATCCCATGGACAAGTGCTTTTCTGGGAAAGCTTCTGCTTAGTCAAGGTTAGCAGTTTAAAAGTGACTTTTAAGCAGGTGGAGGAGAGATTTAGGGTTTCCACCCTGCGGGGTTTGATAAATCAGCAGAGGCCTCAAGTCTTCATCTTGTACAGCTGTACTGGCACTGTGATTAACATCTCATATCCTGGAAGATTACCTGTTGCCCAGACAATATCCAGCTAGATATATATACTGCTTTGTTTTTGTTTTTATTTAAATTTCAACATTTTCCCTATAGATTTTTCTTTTCTTTCTTCTCTTTCTTCACTTTTCTAGTTTAAATACAATTTCCCATTGTTGCCATTTTCAACAATTAGAACTTCATTTTTCCCAAGTTCCACACTGCTGCAACATTCTTGCTAGTGTTTCGACCCCTATTATTTGGTTTTTCCCCCCAATTTTATCCTGTAAAGTCTTCTGTTTGCTTGTTTTGGTTTGATTTATAGCATTTTTTCCTTTCCTCTCTACTTGGTGGAAGTGGAGTACTATGTCCAAATGGGCTAGCAAAAGCTGCTGACCTCAAGGGAACCACCCAACCCAGCACCCCCAGAGATTGGGGGTTTTTAAGGTTGGGTCAAAGTACCCTATGTACACCTATGTTGCTCCTGTCTCTCTCTCTCTGTGCCTTTCTTCTTTTTGGCAATATTCCCTTTTACCCACCACCTCTCCTTTCTCTTTTTTCTTTTTCTTTCTTTCTTTTTTCCCTTCTTGCTCTTCAATCTTCTCATCCTTCTGGTCCTGTACCAAGAGGACTTATCGAAACCCTAGTCCAGAGGCACGGCAACTTAAAGATCAAGAAGAAGTGAAAGGCAAGGAAATAGATAAAGAAATCACTCATGAGGAAGAATGAGCAGAAAACTCCTGGCATCATGAAAAACCAGTCCAGAGCAACCACCCCAGGGGACTGTGAGGTAGCTACTGCAGAGGAGTCCACCTATAAAGAAATGGTAGAAATAACAGAAAGGGAATTTAGAATACAGATGATGAAAACAATGAAGGAAATGATGGAAACAATAAAGGAAACTGCTAATAAAGTGGAAAATAACCAAAAGGAAATCCAAAAACAGAATCAAATAAGAGATGAACGATATGAAGAATATACAAAGGATATAGCAGAGCTGAAGGAAGTGAAGCAGTCAATTAGGGAACTTAAAGATGCATCATAAACTATCAAAAACAGATTTAGACCATGCAGAAGAAGGAATTTCGGAGGTAGAGGACAAAGTTCTTGAGATAACTCAGAAAGTTAAAGAAGCAGAAAATAAGAGAGAGAAAGCAGAACGTTTACTGACAGAATTATGGGACTTTATGAAGCATTCAAACATATGAGTTATAGGTATCCCAGAAGGGGAAGAAGAATGCCCCAGGGGAATGGAAGCCATACTAGAGAATATGATGAATGAAAAATTTCCAAATATCACCAAAGATTCTGACACTTTCCTTTCAGAGGGATATCGGACCCCAGGTCACCTCAATTCTATCAGAGCTTCTCCAAGACACATTGTGATTACCCTGTCCAAAGTCAAGTCAAAAGAAAAGATTCTTCAAGCTGCCAGGAGTAAGCACCAGATGACCCACAGGGGCAAATCCATCAGTGTGACTGCAGACTTTTCCAATAAAACTTTCCAAGCAAGAAGAAAATGTCATCTACCTTTAATCTACTTAAAACAACAAGAATTCTATATCCTGCTAAGCTAAGCTTTAAAATTGATAGAGAAATAAAATCATTTACTGATATACAAACATTGAGGAAATTCACCACAAGACGACCAGTTCTACAGGAAATACTTCAACCTGTTCTACACATTGACCATCACAATGGATCAACAACAAAGTAAGAACTCAGAAATTAAAGGACAGAACCTAAGTTCCACACTGCTGCAAAAGATAAAACTAAGCAAAGGACTCTCACAAAATAAGATGAATAGAACACTACCACACTTATCAATTATGTCAATAAGTGTTAATGGCTTGAATTCCCCACTGAAGAGGCATAGATTGGCTGACTGGATCAAAAAACACAAGCCATCCATCTGCTGTCTGCAGGAAACACACCTAGCTTCAAAAGACAAATTAAAATTCTGAGCTAAGGGTTGAAAGACAAATTTTCAGGCAAACGGAATTCAGAAGAAAAGAAGACTTGCAAACTTATTTTCAGATACATGTGGATTTAAAGCAACTAAAGTCAAAAAAGACAAAGATGGTCACTTTATATTGTTAAAGGGAAAAATACAACAAGAAGATGTTTTGATTCTAAATATTTATGCACCAAATTTAAATGCTCCCAGATTCTTGAAACAGACCTTACTCAGTCTGAGCAATATAACATCCTATATTACCACAATAACACGGGTCTTTAACACTCTTCTTACAGAGCTGGACAGATCCTCTAAACAGAAATTAAACAAAGATATAAGGGACTTAAATGAGATCCTAGAACAACTGTGCTTGATAGATGCATATAGAACACTCCATCCCAAAGATAAAGAATATACATTCTTCTCATCACTCCATGGAACATTCTCCAAAATTGATCATATCCTAGGACACAAAACAAACCTCAACAGAATCAAAAGAATTGAAATTTTACGTTGTATCTTCTCAGACCACAAGGCACTAAAGGTGGAAGTCAACTCCAACAAAAACATTCAACCCCACACAAAGGCATGGAAATTAAACAACCTTCTGTTGAATGACAGTTTGGTGCAGGAAGAAATAAAACAGGAAATCATTAACTTCCTTGAGCATAACAACGATGAAAATACAAGCTACCAAAACCTGTGGGATACTGCAAAAGCAGTTTTGAGAGGAAAATTTATCTCTTTAGATGCCTACATTCCAAAAACAGAAAGAGAGCATATCAACAAACTCACAAGCCATCTTATGGAATTGGAAAAAGAAGAACAATGTAAGCTTAAACCCAGCAGAAGAAAAGAAAGCCAAAATTAAATCAGAGATGAATGAAATTGAAAACAAAAGAATTATTCAAAAAATTAATGAAACAAGGAGTTGGTTTTTCAAAAAAATAAATAGATAAATCTTTGACTAGACTAACTAGAAATAGTAAAGTAAAATCTCTAGTAACTTCAATCAGAAATGATAAAGGGGAAATTAGAACTGATGCCATAGAGATATAAGAGATCATCTCTGAATACTACCAAAAACTCTTTGCCCAGAAATTTGACAATTTAAAGGAAATGGATCAATATTTAGAATCACACCCTCTCCCCAGACTTAGCAAGGAAGAAATAGAGCTCCTGAACAGAACAATTTCAAGCACTGAGATTAAAGAAACAATAAAAAATCTTCCCACAAAAAAATGCCCTGGTCTGGATGGCTTTACACCAGAATTCTATCAAACCTTCCAGGAAGAGCTTATTCTCGTACTGCAGAAATTATTCCAAAAAATCAAGGAGGAAGAAATCTTCTCTAAAATGTTCCATGAAGCAAACATCACCCTGATACCAAAACCAGGAAAAGACCCAACTAAATAGATGAATTTCAGACCAATTTCACTCATGAATATAGATGCAAAAATTCTCAACAAAATCCTAGCCAATAGATTACAGCTTACTGTCAAAAAAGTCATACATCATGATCAAGCAGGTTTCATCCCAGGGATGCAAGGCTGGTTTAACATACGCAAGTCCACAAACATTATCCACCATATTAATAGAAGCAAAAACAAAGACTATGTGATCCTCTCAATAGATGCAGAAAAAGCATTCGATAAAATCCAGCATCCTTTTCTAATTAGAACACGGCATACGTGGCACATTTCTGAAACTGATTGAAGCTATCTTTGAGAAACCCACAGCTAGTATTTTACTCGATGGAGTAACACTGAAAGCTTTTCCTCTCAGAGCTGGAATCAGACAAGGTTGTCCTCTGTCACCATTACTATGCAAAGTAGTGCTGGAAGTTCTAGACAATATAATTAGGCAAGACAAGGAAATAAAGGGCATCCAAATGGTAGGAGAGGAGGTCAAACTCTCTCTCTTTGCCCACGATATGATCTTATACTTAAGAGAACCCCAAAGACTCAACCACAAGATTCCTGGAAGTCATCAAAAAATACAGTAATGTCTCAGGATATAAAATCAAAGTCCGCAAGTCAGTAGCCTTTGTATACACCAATAACAGTCAAGATGAGAAGCTAATTAAGGACACAACTCCCTTCACAAGAGCTTCAAAGAAAATGAAATACCTAGGACTATATCTAACAAACAAGGTGAAGGACCTCTATAAAGAAAATTATGAAATCCTAAGAAAGGAAATAGCAGAGGATATTAACAAATGGAAGAACTTACCATGCTCATGGCTGGGAATAATTAACATTGTTAAAATGTCTATATTTCCCAAAGCAATCTACCTATTCAATGCCATCCCTATTAAGATACCAACATCATACCTTCAAGATTTGGAAAAAATGATTCTGCTTTTTATATGGAACCAGAAAAAAATCTCGTATAGCTAAGGCAGTTCTCAATAATAAAAACAAAGCTGGGGGCATCACCATACCAAATTTTAGGCTGTACTACAAAGCTACAGTGGTCAAGACAGAATGGTGCTGGCACAAAAATAGAGACAGAGACATTTGGAATCAAATAGAAAACAAAGAAATGAAACTAACATCTTACAATCACCTAATCTTTGATAAACTAAACAAGAACATACCTTGGGGGAAAGACTCCCTATTCAATAAATGGTGCTCAGAGAACTGGATATCCACATGTAAAAGACTGAAACTGGACCCACACCTTTCTCCACTCACAAAAATTGATTCAAGATGGATAAAGGATTTAAATTTAAGGCATAAAACAATAAAAATCCTAAAAGAAAGCATAGGAAAAACACTGGAAGATCAGCCTGGGGAAAGACTTCATGAAGAAGACTGCCATAGCAATTGCAACAAAAAATAAACAAATGGAACTTAATTAAACTGAAAAGCTTCTGTACAGCTAAGGAGACAACAAACAAAGCAAATCGACAACCTACACAATGGGAAAGGATATTTGCAGATTTTGAATCAGACAAAAGCTTAATAACTAGGATCTATAGAGAACTCAAATTAATCCACATGAAAAAAGTCAACAATCCCATATATCAATGGGCAAGAGACATGAATAGAACCTTCTCTAAAGAAGACAGACAAATGGCTAACAAACATATGAAAAAAGGCTCATCATCCCTAATTATTAGAGAAATGCAAATCAAAACTATCCTGAGATACCATCTAACCTCAGCGAGAATGGCCCATACCACAAAATCTCAAAACTGCAGATGCTGGTGTAGATGTGGAGAGAAGGGAACACGTTTACACTGCTGGTGGGACTGCAAACTAATACAACCTTTTTGGAAAGAAGTATGGAGAACCCTCAAAGTACTCAGACTAGACCTCCCATTTGATCCTGCAATCCCATTACTGGGAATCTACTCAAAAGGAAAAAAATCCTTTTGTCATAAGGACACTTGCACTAGACTGTTTATTGCAGCTCAATTTACAATCACCAAAATGTGGAAACAGCCTAAATGCCCACCAACCCAGAATGGATTAACAAGGTATGGTATATGTACACTATGGAATATTGTTCAGCCATTAAAAAAGATGGAGATTTTACATCTTTTGTATTAATCTGGATGGAAGTGGAACACATTATTCTTAGTAAAGCATCACAAGAATGGAGAAGCATGAATCCTGTGTACTCAATTTTGATATGAGGACAATTAATGACATGGTGAGGGTGGGGGAGGGGGAGAGCAGAGAGAGAAAGGAGGAGGGAGGGGCGGGGAAAGGAAGAGCAGAAAGAGGAAAGGAGTGAGGGGGTGGGGTCTTGGTGGACTATAAAATGGTATCTCCATTTTGGAGAACTGTTTCATTATTCTTATAGCTAGAACACACCTACTGTAAAAACAATTCTATTCCTAGATATTTATTGAAGAGAAATAAAAATATATGCTGAAAAAAACATCCACCATCAAGAGCATGGGTAAAATAAATGCAGTATATTCATTTAATGAACTTCTACTTGATAAAAAAATAAACTATTGAAACATATGGCAAAGATAAATTAAAAAAACATGTTAAGTGAAAAAAGCCAAATATAATACAATATGATGCTACTTTGTGTATGTTCCAAGAATAGGTAAAACTAACCTATAGTGGTAGAAATTTAAAAGTGGTTGCTCAATTTGCAAAAATTTGAGATTGCCTGAAAAGGGGCACAAGGAAACTTGGGGGAAGCAGAAATGTTCTAGGGGGTGGACCAGAAAAGTAGATCAGCCAAGTTCTCCTAGCACAAGTAAGGAACAGGAGAAATCCAGGCTGTACCTGGCGCAGAGACCTCGCCCTGGAACTGTGGCTCGGGGCGTGCAGTGACGTGGCCTGGTGTTGGATACAGTGCAGAAACCGGAGCAGCGGAGACCTAACACGCTAGGCAAGTTTTTTGTGAGCTGATTCCACCAGGCAAGTCTGGAAAGGGAGAAAGCCTTTTGGCAGTTTTTGTTTCTTGGGGGAAGCTGGGCATTGAGTGGAAAGCCTAGAAGAGTGGGCGCACCTGAATAGTGATCAGCAGCGAGATTTGAAAGCTGGTGGGAGCGGATTTGCAGCCCCTGGGGTGGTGGAGGAAAAGACAGCCATACTGGGAAGGTCATGACAGCTGGGGGAGGCCATTGTGGGAAGGTCATGAGATCCTGAGGGCGGGCCTCCTACAGGGACACAACCTTCTTAGTTCTGTCTGCTGGGATCAGACTCCACCCCTGACAGGCTCAGGGACTCCTGCACCCCATAGAAACTGTTGTCTGGGGCCACAGTGAGATCTGCCTCTAAAGGATTCTGGAGAGCTGTGAGGCCCCAAACCAGTGGGGATTGAATGCTGAGGAAGGTGATCACCAGGTACAATTAAGAAGGGAAAAAGGTCTATGCCTATGCCTGGAAACTAGGGAGAAGTTAACAGCTGTGTTGTCCACCCCCTAAAACTACAGCGCCACCTGGTGTCTATATTACAACACAACTATATTCCTACTAAAGTTGAATCCTGAATATAAATACATGTATGTGTGTATATAGATATATATTTAATGATCTTTTTTCTTTCCATTGTTGTATTCTTTTCTTCTTTCTTTTTTTTTCCTCCTTCATTATTTGTTGCTGAGGTTGCTTGCTTTTGGTCATTAGAGCTCTTATGTTGTATTGATGTGTTTTGTTTCTTGCTAATTTGTTTGGCTGGTTCTTTTCGTAACTTCCATTTTTACTTTCATCAAGAGCAAGGGCTCCTGTATTTTTTGGTTACAGTATTTTAGCCTTATTTATTTTCTTTCCCTACTTCACTCTTCTATATTCTCTCTTTGGATAAAGATTCTTCTACCTTTCGAATCTCTTCCACATAAATCACTTCCACAACAGCTAAGATATACACTCCCTTTTTCTGTTTGTTTTTCTTTCTCCACTTCCCTCTCTCTCCTCTATTTGATACAATTGTATTTTTAATTTCCTTTATCTATTCTTATTTTAATACTATTTATCTTTTTCTTTTTTTGCTGAGAGGTGGGGTGACACAGTTGTGGTCTGACAGGTAGGCCACAGCAGTAGTCTGGCTCAAGGGGGCTAAGAGACCTTTCCACCTTTGGCCTTAGGAGGAAAGTACTGGCAAGATCATGCTGCAGAATTTCTCTATTTTGTTTCCATCCTTACTTAATTTTTCCTTCCTGTTTTTTGTTTTTGCTCTTTTCTTCTCTTCTATTTTTGGCAGAGGAAGAGTCTGGTTCTGCTCAAACTGGTAAGGAGCGCCTGATTTCGAGGAACCCAGTCCAGCCCCTCAAAATCCTTGAGTTACAGGGATGGCCTTAGCACCGTGCTGATCAATAACATTTCTTCCATCAGTCTCATTTCTCTTCCTATCTCCTGTTCTTCAAGTTTTATACTGTTATTTCCTCTTCTTCTTTTTTTCTCCCTTTCTTTTCTTTTACTCTTTCCTTCTTTTTTCCTCTTTCTTTCCTTTCCTCTTGTTTCTCCCTGATTCCTCTTTACCTTTCTCTTCGTTTTGGCCTCATACCAAGAGGCCTCTTTATCACCTAAACTTTGAGACAAGGTAATTTGAAGCAAAGGTGGAAGTGAGAAGGAAAAAGGAGCACAAGGAAGTGAACAAGAAGAAAGCACACATGAGGAGGAACCAACAGAAAAATTCAGGCACCAAGAACAACCAAAACAGAGCAACTCCTCCATGGAATCACAAGGCTGCTTTTATAGAAGACTTCTCTTATAAAAAATTAAGGTATTTGACAGAAAGGGTATTTAAAATATGGGTGATTTAGACAAGAAAGGGAATGGATGAGAAAATGGAAAGACAAAACCAAAAGTCAGATGAGCGATATGTAGAATATAGAAAGTATATGGCAGAGCGTAAGGAAATGAAGGAGACAATCAGGGAATGTAAAGATGTAGGAGAAAGTATCAAAAATAGATTAGATCAAAGAGAAGTAAGAATATCAGAGCCAGGATAAAGTGTTCAAGTTTACCCAGGTAGTTACAGAGGCAAAAAAAAAGAAAGAAAAAGCAGAGCAGGCACTTAGAGAACTACAAGACTCCATGAAGCATTCAAACATACAAATAATAGGAATCCTTGAAGGTGATGAAGATTGTCCCAAAGCCATCCATATGCTGTATCTAGGACACTAGATCTGAAAGACAAATCAAGACTCAGGGTTAAAGGATGGAAAACAGTACTTTAAGCAAATGGAAATCAGAAAAAAGGAGGGGTTGCAATTTTATTCTCAGATACAAGTGGATTCAACTAAAGTTAAAATAGACAAAGATGGACATTTCATACTAGTCCATCCAAAGAACAAGACAACAAGAAGACATCTTAATTTTAAATATTTATATTTATTCTCAGATACAAGTGGATTCAACTAAAGTTAAGATAGACAAAGATGGACATTTCATACTAGTCCATCCAAAGAACAAGACAACAAGAAGACATCTTAATTTTAAATATTTATGCACTTAACTTAAATGCTCCCAGATTTACAAAACAGATCTTGAGGGGTCTGAGCAATATGACATCCCATAACACCATAATACCTGGGGACTCTAACACCCCTCTGACAGAACTGGACAGATCCTCTAACAGAAACTAAACAAAGATACAAAGGACTTAAACGTGACCCTAGAACAAATGGGATTAATAGACATATACAGAACACACCATCCCAAAGCAAAAAATATACTTTTTCTCATTAGTCCATGGAATATATTCTAAAATAGATCACATCCTAGGATACAAATCAAGTCCCAGCAAAATTAAAGGAATAGAAATTATACCATGTCTCTTATCAGACCACGAGGCTATAAAGGTGGAACTGAACTCCAACCAAAATGTTCATCCCCACACACAGGCATGGAGATTAAACAACCTTATGCTGAATGATAGTTAGGTTCAGGGAGAGATAAAAGAGAAAATTGTTAATTTCCTCACACATAACAATAATGAAGACACAAGACCAAAATCTGTGGGATATGGCACAGTCCTGAGAGGAAAATATATTGCAATTAGATGCTTACATTCAACAAAGAGAAAGCGAGAGCATCTAATCCTAAACCTAGCAGAAGAAAAGAAATAACCAAAATTAAATCAGAAATTAATAAAATTGAAAAGAAAAGCACCATTTAGAAAACTGATGAAACCAAAAGTTGGTCTTTTGAAAAAAATAAATAAAATAGATGAACCTTTAGCCAGACTAACTAGAAACAGAAAAGTAAAATCTCTAGTAACCTCAATCAGAAATGATAAAGGGGAAATAACAACAGATGCCACAGAGATACAAGAGATTATCTCTGAATACTACTAGAAACTCTACACACAGAAATTTGATAATGTGGAGGAAACAGATCAATACTTGGAATCACACCCTATCCCTAGACTTAATCAAGAAGAAATAGATCACCTGAACAGACCAATTTCAAGCACTACGATCAAACAATAAAAAACTGCCAGCAAAAAAATGCCCTGGTCCAGACGGCTTCACACCGGAACTCTATTAAACCTTCAAAGAAGAGCTTACACCCAGATTGCATAAATTATTCCAAAAAATTGAGAAGGAAGGAATACGTTTATGAAGTAAACATAACCCTAATATCAAAACCAGGAAAAGACTCAACTAAAAATAACTTCAGACCAATTTCACTAATGAATATAGATGCAAAAATTCTCAATAAAATCCTCGCCTAGAGATTACAGCTTCTCATTAAAAAAGTAATACATCACAATCAAGCAGGTTTCATCCCAGGGATGTAAGTCTGGTTTAACATATGCAAGTCCATAAACATAATTCACCATGTCAACAGAAGCAAAAACAAAGACCATACGATCCTCTCAGATCATATGCAGATCAGTTGCAGAAAAGGCATTTGATAAAATTCAACATCTTTTTCTAATCACGACTCTGAAGAATTTAGGCATAGATGGCACATTTCTTAAACTGATCAAAGCCATGTATGACAAACCCACAGTGAATACTATATTGAATGGAGGAAAACTGACAGCTTTTCCACTAAGAAATAGAAGACAAGGTTCTCCTCTACCACCACTACTATTCAACATAGTGCTAGAAGTTTTAGCTAATACAATCAGGCAAGAGAAGGTAATAAAGGGCATCCCTCTCCCTCTTTGCTGACGATAAGATCTTTTTTTGTTTTCTTAAATCATAGCTGCATACATTAATGCAATCATGGAGTACAAAGTGCTGGTTTTATATACAATTTGAAATGTTTTCATCAAACTAGTTAACATAGCCTTTATGGCATTTTCTTGGTTATTGTGTTAAGTCATTTAAATTCTACATGTAGTAAATTTCACGTGTACCCTTATAAGATGCACTGTAGGTGTGGTCTCATCAATTACTCTCCCTCCACCTATCCCCTGCCTTCCCCTCCCTTTCCCCTTCTTCTTGGGTTATAATTGGATTATAGCTTTCATGAGGAAGCTAAAAATTGGTTTCATGTAAGACAGAGTACATTGGTTTTTTCTTACATTCTTGAGATACTTTGCAAAGAAGAGTATGTTCCAGCTCCATCCATGTAAACATGAAAGAGGTAAAGTCTCCATCTTTCTTTAAGGCTGCATAATATTCCATGGTGTACATATACCACAATTTACTGATCCATTCATGGGTTGACAGGCACGTGGGCTTCTTCCATGACTTAGCAATTATGAATTGGGCTGCAATAAACATTCTGGTACAAATATCTTGGTTATAATGTTATTTTTGGTCTTCTGGATATATACCTAGTAGAGGAACTGTAGGATCGAATGGCAGGTCTATTTTTAGATCTCTGAGTGTTCTCTAAACATCTTTCCAAAAGGACCATATTAGTTTCCATTCCCACCAGCAATGTAGAAGTTCACTTTTCTCCACATCCATGCCTACATCTCTGGTTTTGGGATTTTGTGATGTGAGCTAATCTTACTAGAGTTAGATGATATCTCAAAGTAGTTTTGATTTGCATTTCTCTGATGATTAAGGACGATGAGCACTTTTTCATGTATCTGTAGGTCGTGAGCCTGTCTTCTTCAGAGAAGTTTGTCTTCAAGTCCCTTGCCCACCCTGAGATGGGATCACTTGTTCTTTTCTTGCTAATACATTTGAGTTCTCTGTGGATTCTGGTTATTAAACCTTTGTTGGAGACGTAGCCTGCAAATATCTTCTCCCATTCTGAGGGCTGTCTGCTTGCTTTACTTACCATGTTCTTGGCTGTGCAGAAACTTTTTAGTTTGATCAAGTCCCAGTAGTGTATTTTTGATGTTGCTTCAATTGCCTGTGGAGGTCCTCCTTATAAAATATTCACCCAGGTGGATTTCTTCATGAGTGTTCCCTGTATTTTCTTCTCATATTTTTATAGTTTCATGTCTTCAGTTTAAATCTTTAACCCAGTGAGAGTCTATCTTAGTTAACGGTGAGAAGTGTGGATCCAGTTTCACTCTTCTACAGGTCGCCAGCCAGTTCATCCAGCACCATTTGTTGAATAGGGAAACTTTTCGCCACTGAATGTTTCTAATTGGCTTGTCAAAGATCAAATAACTGTAAGTAGCTGGTTTCTTCTCTTGGTTCTCTATTTTTTTTTTTTTTTTTGAGACAGAGACTCAAGCTGTCACCCTGGATAGAGTGCCATGGCATTACAGCTCATAGCAACCTCCAATTCCTGGGCTCAAACCAGTCTCCTGCCTCTGCCTCCCAAGTAGCTGGGACTACAGGTGCCCACCACAACACCCGGCCATTTTTTGGTTGCAGCCATGATTGTTGTTTGGTGGGCCCAGGCTGGATTCAAACCTGCCAGCTCAGGTGTACATGGCTTGCGCCCTAGCCCGTTGACCCACAGGCGCCGAGCTGGTTCTCTATTCTGTTCCATACATCTACCTCTCTCTTTTTGTGCCAGTACCATGCAGTATCAGTATTGATTTATAGTATAGTCTGAGGTCTGGTAGTGTGATACCTCCTGCTTTGTTTTTATTTCTAAGTAATGTCTTGACTATTCGAGTTTTTTTTCTGTTTCCATATAAAACAAAGTATTATTTTTCGAAATCTTTAAAGTATGACAGTGGCGCTTTAATGGGGATTGCATTAAAGTTGTATATTGCTTTGGGTAGTATAGACATTTTGACAATGTTGATTCTTCCTAGCCATGAGCATGGTATGTTTTTCC
>CAUYRH010108522.1:0-10053 GCA_963574655.1 Perodicticus potto
AGGAAAGAGCAGGCAAACAAGGGTATCCAAATATGGTAAGTGGAGATCAAACTTCGCAGATGATATAATCCTATAGATGAAAAACCCCAGGGACTCAGCTACAAAACTCTTAGAAGTGATCAAGGAATACAGAAGTATCTCAGGATACAAAACCAATACTTACAAATCAGTACCTTTCATTTATACCAACAATAGTTGAGCTGAAATACAATATAAAAGAATGACTCTATTCCTTTAACAGTAGTGCTGAAGAGGATGAAATATCTGAGAATTTGCCTAAAAAAAATAAAGTGAACTATTTCTATAAAAAGAACTATGAAACTCTGAGAAAATAAATAGCTGATTATGTTAACGAATGGAAAAACATACCATGCTCATGGCTGGGAAGAATCGACATTGTTAAAATGTCCATATTACTCAAAGCAATCTACAGATTTAATTCAACCCCTATTAAAGCACCATTGTCATACTTTATGGAGCTTGAAAAAATAGTGCTTCAATTTATATGGAATCAGAAAAAAACCTCAAATAGCCAAACATTACTCAGAAATAAAAACAAATCATGAGGTATCACGTTACCAGACTTCAGGCTCTACTATAAATCTATAGTTATCAAAACAGCATGGTACTTACACAAAAACAGAGAAGCAGCTTTATTTAACAGAATAGAGTACCAAGAGATGAACTCAGCTACTTATCATCAATTGATCTTTCATAAGCCTATCAAAAACATAAAGTGGAGGAAACACTTCCTATTTAACAAATGGTGCTGGGTGAACTGGCTGGCGACCTGTAGAAGACTGAACATGAACCCCCACCTTTCACCATTAATAAAAATTGATTCTCACTGGATAAAAGATTTAAACTTAAGACATGAAAACATAAAAATACTAGAAGAGAGGGCAGGGAAAACACTTCAAGAAATTGGCCTGGGAGAATATTTTATGAGGACGAACCCCCAGGCAATAGAAGAAACACCAAAAATCCATTACTGGGGTCTGATCAAACTAAAAACAATTTGCACAGCCAAGAACACAGTAAGTGAAGAAAACAGACAGCTTTCAGAATGGGAGAAGTTTTTTGCAGGTTATGCTTCTGACAAAGTTCTGATAACTAGAATCCACAGAGAACTCAAACTGATCAATAAGAAATAAATGAATAACACCATTTCTATGTGAGCAAGAGACTTGAACAGAAAGGTCTCTGATGAAGACAGGTGCATGGCCTACAAACACACTAGAAAATGCTCATCATCTTTAATCATCAGAGAAATGCAAATCAAAACCACTTTGAGATATCATCTAACTCCAGTAAGATTAGCCCACATAACAAAAGCTCCAACCTACAGATGTTGGCATGGATGTGGAGAGAAGGAAACACTCCTACACTGCTGGTGGGAATGCAAGATAATACATCCTTTCTAGAAAGAATTTTTGAGAATACTCAAGGAACCAAAATTAGACCTGCTGTTTGTTCCTGCATTTCCTCTACTAGGTATGTACCTAGATGATTAAATATCATTTTACAACAAAGGCATTAGCACAAGAATGTTTATTGCAGCCCAATTTATAATTGCTAAGGCATGGAAATAGCCCAAGTGCCCATCGACCCATGAATGGATTAACAAATTGTGGTATATGTACACCCTGGAATACCATGCAGCCATGAAAAAGATGGAGACTTCACATCTTTTATGTTTACCTGGATGAAGCTGGAACATATTCTTCTTAGTAAAGTATCTGAAGAATGAAAAAAAAGTGTCCAATGTACTCAATACTACTATGAAATCAATATGTAATCACCTACACATTCATATGAATGGTAAAACATAACTATAGTCCAGAAAGCAGAAGGTAGGAGGAGAGAGCAGAGATGGGAGGGGTGACAGGAGCAGGGAGGGTATTTGGGGGTACCTCACCTAATGTGCATGATACAATGGCACATTTCAAAACTTATGAAAAAAGTATAATTGCAATGGGTGTGCTAATCAGTTCAATGTAAGCATTGCACATTGTATATCAAATCAGTATACCAAAGCCCATAAATGCATCAATGTACACCGTTTTGATTTAGTAAAAACAAAATAAATTAAAAAATAAATACATGGAAGAAAAAATAAAAAGGAAAAAATAATAAGTTGAGCTATAAATCTGCTCGGGAGTTTCACAACTCTCATGTGCTTGTGGCTCCTTATTTGTGTTTGTTTGTTGAGAAATCTCAGCCTGTAAGCAGTAGGCTCACACACACACACAAAAGTATATTTTCAGCTATAAGATTATAACATTCACACTTTTTCTGCACTTTAGCCCTAACATCAAATATACATACTGTACCGAATACATAAAATGATGTCACTGGAAAAAGGTTTATGTCACTTAATATATACCCCTTCTCTAAGCATAGAAAGCAAAGGAAGGTTGGAAAGAATAAATAATATCCCAATAGGCAGTACATAAACAAAACATGCATGTGTACCTGTTAATATTCTGAGATTTAAAAAAATAGAATATTCCTGTAGGACCCAATAAAATAATACTAGGAATACAGAATGATGTAATGAGAAATATGAATTATGCTAAGGTATGTTGTTATCAATATGAGATTTTTAGTAAATGGAATAATTATTTATATGTAAATAAATCATTTTATTCTTTTTGTCTCTTTGCTCTCTGGTGTGCATTGTTTCCTGAGACAATAATCTCAAAGACCGAGTTTGGGAAACAGTACAATATATTCAGAAGCTAACAACCCAATGTAATCCCTTTGAGTTTTCTGATAAATTATGAAATTGATATAGCAGAACTTACCTGTATATTCACTCTGAATAGTGACCGAATTAATTGGCTGACTGCAACTTTTCAGGGCAAGTAAATTAATCAAGAAGGCAATCTAGTGTCATAGGAAAGTCATGCAGTTTTCTTACTTTTCTATGAAGAAAAGCCATTAAGAATATCACAAAGATGTATATTACGACAATGTATGAAGGTTACACAATTAATAATTTATTGAATATAAGTTTTGAATCAAAATCATTCTTACTACCGTATTTAGGCCATTTTCACAATACCATAGCATGAATTACAACCTCATTAACAGACATACTTAAAGATGCCCTTACTATGAGAAACCATAATTTTATTTATAGGAGAGCTGACAAGAAATAATGCCAAAATCTTGTTTATCATTGTCTAGACTCCTGAATTTCCTGAATACTAGGAAATTCATTTTCCTGAGCACCACAGAATTATCCACTTAGAGAGATTTTAGAAAATAGTTTAAATAGTAAAAAAAGAAATTAGAAAACATTTGATCTTCAAACTGAATTTGAAGACAGGGGTAATAACATTGTTAAGTGTTCTGCAAATATTACCCAAATCAACAGAATAAACAAAAGCTGGGAATCCTCGTATTTCTAATATCATAGGCTTGGGAAGCTACTTTGGCCAATCTTTCTATTCTCAAATATCCTCTGACTTGAGATGCTTACACACGTGTTCCTTCTGGCATCTTTCACTGGTCATTTATCAGCTATTCTGTTCTTAGTTTCTTTATGTCTTTTCCCTGAGGGAATCTCTGATACTGAGAGTCTATCCATTTTCTCCCAGCAGTGTTCTATTCTTTAGAAATTTGACTTCTTGTTCCACAATATTAAAGAAAAAACCTAAATTTCTATTTCTAAAAAAAAAAAAATACTTGAGGCTTGGCAATATATAAAGACAAGAGCTTTATTTGGCTCATGGTTTTGTAGGTTATACAAGAAGTATGAAACCAGCATCTACATCTGGTTTAGGCCTCAGTCTGGTTCCATTCATGGCAAAAGGAGAAGAAGAATTGACTTGTGCAGAAATCAGAAGGCAGTATAGGAAGAGACAGAAAGTGCGTGCATCAGGCTCTTTTTACAGCTTCTCTTGTGAGAACTAATAGACCAAGAACTTACCCATGAGGGCATTAATCTATTCATAAGAAACCCACCCCCAAGACCAAAACACCTCCCATCAGGCCCCAACTCCAACACTGAAGGTCACATTTCAACATGTGATTTGCAGGGTACAAAAAAAAAAAAAACACAAAATACAGTGCAACCAGTGTTTAAAATTGGAATAATTAATATTGTTAAAATTATTATACTATACAAAGAAATCCACACATTTTATGCAATTTCTATCAAAATACCAATAACTTTTGGCTTAACAAATGGTGCTGGATGAACTGGCTGGTGACTTGTAGAAGACTTAAACTGAACTCACACTTTTCACCATTAACAAAAATTGACTCTCATTGGATAAAAGATTTAAATTTAAGACATGAAATTATAAAAATTCTTGAAGAGAGTGCAGGGGAAACACTTGAAGAAATTGGCCTGGGAGAATTCTTTATGATGAACACCTCATGGGCAATTGAAGCAATACCAAAAATACATTACTGGGATCTGATCAAACTAAAAATCTTCCTCACTGCCAAAAACATAATAAGTAAAGCAAGCAGACAGCCCTCAGAATGGGATAGGATATTTCCAGGTTATGGTTTTGACAATGGTTTGATAGCCAGAATCCACAGAGAAGACAAACTTATTAATAAGAAAATAACAAGTGATCCCATTTCATTGTGGGCAAGAGATTTGAATGGAAGCCTCATGTAAGAAGACAAGCACATGGCCCACAGACACATGAAAACATGCTCATCATCTTTATTCATCAGAGTAATGCAAATCAAAACCACTTTGAGATATCATCTAACTTCAGTAAGATTAGTCCACATAACAAAATCCCAAAACTACAGATGTTGGTGTAGATGTGGAGAAAAAGGAACACTTCTTCACTGTTGGTGGGAAAGCAAGCTAATAGGTTCCTTTTGGAAAGAAGTTTGGAGAACACTCAGGGATCTAAAAGTAGACCTTCCATTCAATCCTGCATTTCCTCTAGTAGGTGTATATCCAAAAGACCAAAAATCACTATGTAACAAAGATATTTTCATCAGAATGTTCATTGCAGCTCAATTCATAATAGTCAAGCCATGGAAGAAGCCCTAGTGCCCATCGACCCATGAATGGATTAATAAATTTTGGTAAATTTATACCATGGAATACCATGCAGACTTAAAAAGAGATGGAGATTTTTCTTCCTTTATGTTTACATGGATGGAGCTGGAACATATTCTTCTTAGTAAAGTGTCTCAAGAATGGAAGAAAAAGTATCCAATGTAATCAGTACTTGTATGAAACAAATTTATAATCACTCACAATTTCATATGAAAGATAAATCACAACTATAGCCCAGGATGTAGGAGGGAAGAGGAAGGGGATGATAAGGGAGGGTGTACAGTGAGACCACATCTATGGTGCATATTACAAGGCTACATGTCAAATCTCCTAAGTATAGAATATAAATGTCTTAACACAATAATTAAGTAAATGAGGTGAAACCCTATAATAACTAATTTGATCTAAGCATTCCAAATAGTATATAAAATCAGCACACTGTACCCCATAAATGCATTAATGTATACATGATCTATGTGTATATGACAATAAAATAAACACCAATAATGGTTTTCAAATATATAGGAAAAATAATCCTCAAATTTGTATTAAACCAAAAAGAGCCTGAATATTCAAAGCAATCCTGAACAAAAAACAAAGGTACAGGCATCATACTACTTGACTTCAAAATACATTACAACACTGTAGTAATCAAAAATTATGGTATTGGTATATAAACAGACACTAGACCAATGGAACAGAATGAATAATCCAGAAATAAACCCACATATTTACAGCCTACTGATTTTTGACAAAGGTGCCAATAACATACACTGGGGAAAATATGAAACTAGACTCCTATCCTTCATATACAAAAATCAACTCAAAATAGATCAAAGAGTTAACATAAAACCTGAAACTATAAAACTACTAGGAGAACACATAAGGAAAAACACTTCAGGACATTAGGTTAGGCAAAAAGTATATGAATAAGAACCCATAAGCACAAGAATCAAAAATAAAACAAATAAAACCATTAAACTAAAAATATTCAGCATAGAAATGGAAACAAAATGAGTGAAATGACCACCATGCAATCCAGCATCTTCACTACTGTATGTTTATCCAAAGAAAGGAAATCAGCATATCAAAGCCATACACATTCTGTCATATTTATTGCAGCAGTATTTACAATAAACAAATGCATAATTAAACTAAGTGTCAATCAACGGATAAATGGATAAAAAGTTGTATGTTCATGCAATGGAATATTATTTGGCCATATAAAAGAATGAAATAGTATCACTTGTAGCAAAGTGGATAGAACTGGAGGTCATTATGTTAATAAAATAAGCCAAACATGAAAAGGTAAATATCACGTGTACACACTTGTATGTGGTAGCTATAAAAGTTGATCTCATATAAATAGAGAGTAGAATGATAATTACAAGATTCTGGAATGAATTGGATGTATGTATAGGGGAATGAAAAGAGGTTGGTTAATTAATACAAACGTACAGTTATATAGAAGGAATAAGTTCTAATGTTTGATAATATAGTAGAGTGACTGTAGTTAATAATATCTTGTACATTTCAAAATGTGTAGATGTGAGGACTTGAAATGTTCTCATCACATGGGTATAATAAATGCACGTGGTGATGGATTTCTACTACCCTGATTTGGTCACCACAAATTTAATTATGTTGGAGGAAAATGGCAGACTGGAAGCAGCCAACAGGAACACCACTCTCAAGAAAATGATCATAAACTGTAGGAAGATGCCTACTTATGGATAACTCTACTCAGAAGGAACATTATGAAACCCCAGAGAAGCAACATGGGATACTCACAGTGAAAGAGAAGGTGATGGAGCAATTTATTCAATAAAATCAAAATAATCTGGCTCGGCACCTGTAGCTCAAGCAGCTAAGACGCCAGCCACATACACCAGAGCTGACAGATTTGAATCCAGCCCAGGCCTGCCAAACAATGACAACTGCAACCAAAAAATAGCTGGGCATTGTGGCAGGTGCCTGTAGTTCCAGCTACTTGGGAGGCTGAGGCAAGAGAATCGCTTAAGCCCAGGAGTTGGAGGTTGCTGTGAGCTGTGATGCCACAACGCTCTACGGAGGGCAACAGCTTGAGGATCTGTCTCAAGAAAAAAAAAAAAAAATCAAAATAATTTGTGAGGAGGCATCCATATGTGGGGAAGATTAAGAGGATAAGACACTGGGGTACAGTGCTCATCCTTCAGAGAGCTACCTTGAGCTTGTGCAAGGTCACTAAACTGGAGAACAGGAACAGTAAGCATCTGGTGGCTGCTGACCCTAGATTTCTTCAGCTGACACCATCCTACCCTCTCAGGTACAGGGCACCAGGTCTGCACCCGATTCCGACTTGCACCAATAGCCTTTAATCGCCCCTATCAGGATAGGGAGGGAACAAGCAGTGGACACTCCCTTGGGCTGTGCCCCATGACAGTGATCTGAGAACTCCTCCTCCCCAGCATGGTGGTATCTGAGCAGAGGAGTTGCTTAGGGTGCCACATGCTTGAGCTGGAAAGCTTTGAGGAACTGCCTAAGTGAGACCTGGGTGGGGGGAAGAACTCTTGGTCTCTAGGTGGGTGGTACCAACCCCAGCCCAACTTAGTATCCACAGTCCCTGAGCCAGTGAAACACTTACCATCTGTTGTCCCTGCCTTGGTGGGCCCCAGTTACTTCTCTAAGACTCTTGTTCCAGAACCCAAGCTTCTTCTGCCCCTGTGGCTCCAGAGCTCCTACTAGGCCTAAGACACCACCTCTGAAATTTCAGTGCTGTATCTGAATCCCCAGGACCCCAGAGTGTGTCTCCACCACTATTGTTGGGACAGTGAACATACAAAGTCCACCACCTTGCCAGAGATCCCCAATCCTCAAGCCACCACTACACTTGGATCAGATTCAAGACTATACACCCATAACCACTACCTAGACAGCTGCTGCTGTCACCTCTATGGGGAGACTCCAGGCAAAGCTATCTCCACAACACCAGCCACTATGGAGAGTTTCTCACCTAGCCCCTGACTTGAACTTCCTAAAATAACCTAGGGAACAACCCAACACCCTACACAAATATTATCCAGCACTGGCTTGAACTGTAAGTATCCCAGGTAAATGCAACAAAACAGAAGAGCTGCACTATAGGCTGTTAGTGAACATGCCCTTCCATTACTGCATAAGCATCTTAGATTAGGAAAAAAGCTGCAATATAGGGAACTGGATAGATCAGGAGAGCTCCCATAAAAAGAACAGTTTCTCTCTAAACCTTTTAGACCTGATCCAAACAAAGAGGATTCAGATGAGAAAAAAACAGCAAAAGAATCCTGGCAACATAAAAAAAAAAAATCAAAGCATTGAGGGGGTGGAGTAAGATGGCAGACAGGAAGGACATTTAGCTGAGCCTTCCCAGAGCAAAAGGACAGAGGGAGAGGGTTGGATCAGTTCTAGTGTGGAATAGTGGTACACAGTGTTGGTTTGGAGGGTGCAGCATGAAGATGGGCAACTGGATTTGGCCAAAGCTGTAGAGAACTAACACACTTGGGCAATTTTCTGCAAGCATGCCCAGACTGAGGCAGTGGCAGCAGCAGCCAGCCCTCCACAGAGATCCCAGAGGAAACCTCTTGCAGTTTTCAATTTGTGGGGGAAGATGGGTATTGAGTTGAAAGATTGGAAAAGGGTGTGCTCTTCAGCGGAATTTGGTGGCCAGATTGGGGTGTTGTCTGGAGTGGCTTTACTGCTGTTTGGCAACTGGTGATGCATCCATAGGGGAAAAGTTCCCGGACAGGGGAAAGGCACTGTGGTGAAGGGTGCCAGTAGCTTGTATAAGTGGGCATCTTGCCAGGCACATGTGGGCAGCGGACCTTTGCTAGTGTCAGGCTCAGGGACTCTGAAAACATTGGAGAAGTAAGTATTACTGAGCAGAATTTGTGGGCCAGTTTATGGTGCTTTCTGGAGAGGTCCTGTTGCAGTTTGGCAGCAGGTGAAAAGAAGGGAAGTTCCCAGTCAGGGAGACATCATTGTGGTGAAGGGCACCAGAAGCCTGAGTGAGTGGGCCTCTGGCTGGGAGCCGAAGGCGCTACGGTCTAGGTTCTGCCTGTGTGAAGTGGACCTTCACTCCGGACAGGCTCAGGGACTCCTGCTCTCCATGGGAATAGTTGTGGGGGAAATTTGTGAGACCTATCTCTGAAGAATTGTTGAGAACTGTGGAATTCCAGATCTGCAGAGACTGAGTGCTGGGGTTAACAGGCTACCAAGAGGAACAAGTAAACTGGTATACTGTTGTAACCCTGGGAACCAGAGTGAGGTTAACAGCTGTGTTGTTTCTACTCCAAATCCACAGCGCCATCTGGTGTCCATGAAGTATATTACAGCATAAATATTTTCCTAACAAAGTGGAATCCCTATGTCTTGTGTGTGTGTGTGTGTGTGTGTGTGTGTGTGTGTGTGTAAATTGTTTTGGTTGTTGTTGCTTATTTTTTTCTTTTTTTTTAGTTTATCTTATTTTTATTTTCTTTCTCTTATTTACTTCCACAATTGTTTGAAGAGATTGCTTACATCAGGCTATTTTAGTAATTTATTTTATCTCATTTCAATGTGCTTTGCTTTTTACTAAGTTGTATGGTTGGATCTTCTCCTAACTTCCATTTTTACATTCAATTAGAGAAAGAGCTTCTGTATTTTTTTTTAACAAGTGAACAGTTTATTAAGAATTATACAAAGGTATGATGTGATACAGTACAAGCAAGACACTCAAAATAGGTATAATAGTACTATTCACACAAAAAATTAAATTTCATCTAAAAAAATCACAAAAACAAAAAAGAAAGCAATTTCACTGTTATAAAATAAGATATTTCATGCAAAGTATTAACTCTGCCCCCACAAAGCCCAACCTCCTAACAAACAACAAACTATCTGGGAATACTGCTATCCTAACATATTATCCACAGTATAATCATTCATAGGAAAACAGTAACATAGACCACAATGATTTTACAAGACAAGCAATTCCAGAAATCTTATACACAATAAAAAAA
>CAUYRH010108527.1:0-34300 GCA_963574655.1 Perodicticus potto
GTCTGCTGATAAACCTTTTGGCAGGAACTCTGATTTCAGCTGGTATGTTTCAAAGGCGGAAGGAAAGAGATCATTCCACATCTAAGCAAATCTTTAGCATTTTTCTCTATTAGTATTTTGTTGCCTTGAAGCTGTTTTTTAACTATTCATTTTTTTGCCCGTGGATTGGGGTAATAATTATCATTTTTTTTCAGATTGGGCTTCTGGTTATTCTGGTGCTTATCCTTTTTTTTTTTTTTTTTTTTTGGCTCAAGTAGCTGTTTAACAACATCTCTATTATGTGTAAGCTGATACCCAGGTGTGGATGCGAAGATGTCCTCTGATATCACAGGGTTATGAGGTGTGAGCCCGAAATATCTTTCTAACTTGACACTGAATAGAATATTCTTTGCACTTTTCCAAACAGGTGTCTGTGAATTCTTAAAGGTACTGACCTTACCCACATCCCTTCCTTTCTAGTGTAGTTCTGGAAAATAGTTTCCAATGTGACAGTGGCAATATTTTGTTTCCAGGAATTAGTTGCAGGTTGCTGGTTGCAATGGTTTTTCCTCATCCAGGTAGGCTGTTTGGAAATGTGCAAAGAATATTCTCCTGGACGGAAGTTCCCACTCTGCCTTCTGCCTCGGCACGAGTACTTCTAGTGACAAGGAACTCACTATTTCTCATTGGTGATGATCTTTACCTCTGAGATTAGACGCTCACAGGTTGTCAGAAGATGGGGGCAGGTTGGGCTCTCCCAGGAGGTGGACACACAGGTCTACCTTGGAAGGTTTAGGACCTGCGGGCAGATCCCAATCTTTGGGGACAATGAGTCTATCTTTTGAGTCCTGGCACTATTGGAGTCCTGACCTCAAGAATGCGCATCCTATTTCTTTAAAGCCCTTGTTAATGGCATCTGTTATCAGCCTTCTGGGTGGCAAATAGAACCCAATCGTGGCTGTCCAAGTGCGGAGGAGGAACAGGAAGGTTGAGCATGGCACTGTAGGGGGAATTTGGGAGCTACATCCAGATAGGACTGAAGGCTGAGTGACCAGGTGGGAACCGCAGAAACCCTGGCAATGTCCCCTGACCAGAACGAGCTGGTGTGAACTACCTGTGTGACCCTGGGACTTCCAGGCCTTCTGTGTCCTGGTCAGTGCCTCTGACTGCCAGAGGGGGAGTTACAGGTCCCCCACGCCCCAGTGGGTCCTGGGCAAGGAGCAAAGGAGAAGGGTGTGGGGCTTTCCACTTCCCAGCTGGGCTGTGGCCACTGCCTTCTACCAACGCAGCCCTCCCGTAGGCAGGGGGCCCAGTGGATGGCGAGTTGGCCACTGCACAGCCAAAAGCCAGCAGGGATTGGCAAATGCTGAGGAAGTCCTGACGTCACCATGTCGCATGACATGACACAATCTGAAAAAGAGGAAAAAATAAACTGGTTTACCCTTTCCTGTTCTTGGTTTAGTTCTGGCATGCCTTTTGCTGGCTGGAGAGGTGACTGTGAGTTCATAACGGAACCAGCGCCAGCTTGGCCCCTGCTGAAAGGTCCAGAGGCTGCCTGTGACCTTCATGGTATCCAGAGGCATGTCATGTCTGTGTTGGAGGGGGGTGTGGCGTGATGGAGCCCGGGGAGCCCCACGATGCTCAGCCCACACCTCGGGAGCCTCAGCCATGGCGCTCCCCTTCCTGTCCCGGGCTCCTTGCCCGCGTCACCCTCCTGTAGCGTCTTGGCTCCCCTTCTGCTGTGGCTCCCTTTTCTGTCCAACTTGCTCCTGTACTGCCTGCCCACACATCCCCTTTGGCTCTGGTCCTCCCAGGTATTTGGATCCACTAGGTTGACCCAACAGAGAGGTCTCCAGGTGGGGAGGGACGGTGACTTGGCTTCTAGAACAAGTCCACTTCTCCTGCCTTGACTGTCTAAGGAATGTGAATGGGTACGCTTTTCACGAGCAGTGTTTTAGAAAGGCCATGGCTGTAAACACACCTGGGCTTAAAAGCAGAGAGTACATAGTGGATTCCCAGGCAGCGTGGGTGACGGGACCGGCTGCTTGGCAATCCATGGCCACAGCGGACTGTGGGCAGAAGACTTTGCAGGCTGGAGCAACAGGCCCTGCTAACCAGGACAGGTGCTGCCTGAGGCTGGGCCCTGCCAGGCCGGGCAGCCCTGCTCTTGCCAGACTGTGGTCAGTTCAGGGGTGCCAAGATGGGGCCTGGGGCAAGGAGCACTTGCTCTGCTGGTACATTCCCAAGCAGAAGAGAATCGGTTCGCTTTGAGTATCAGCCCTGCTTGGTGGAAAAAAAAACCTAATAGAGATGCAGCCTGTGTTTCCAGAGCTGCTTTTTCAGGGATCTGGGGTTGTTTTATTTTGTTTCTGTTTTTAAAATTTGGTTTGCTTATTCTGTTTGGATTGATGATATTTGGATTGCGTCGCCAGCCTGCGCCAACATTAGGAATGTTCTCTCCTATGCCAGTCTCAGCCTCCTTGTGCCAGCTAAGAGGGATACAATTTGCAGAGTGAGAAAAATGCCACGTAACTGCCTCCTCTGCGGAGGGGCTGTGTCACTTCACTGAAGCACTCCCTGTCTGTGGGAAGGGCCCAGTGACGCTGTTGGGACTAAACCATCTGGCATGGTGCCAACTACTTCCCTTGTGTCCTGGGACAGCATGGCCTTTCAAGAATCCTAGCTTTACTATGTATTTATTTATTTTTCAGACAGAATCTCACTCTGTTGCCCTTGTAGAGTGCTGTGGCATCATAGCTCACAGCAACCTCAAAACTCTTGGGCTCAAGTGATTCTTTTGCCTCAGCCTCCTGAATAGCTGGGACTACAGGTGCCTCCCACAACTCCTGGCTATTTGTAGAGATGGGATCTCACTCGTCCTCAGACTGGTCTCCAACTTCTCAGCTCAAGCCATGCACCCACCTGGGCCTTCCAGAGTGCTAAGCATGAGCCTGGGCCCCAGCTTTATCATTTATTATCTGTGTAATTCCAGGCAAATTAACTTCTCTCAGTCTCAGTTTCCTCATCTGAAAAATGGAATTCCTCCCTTGCTCACAGAGTCACAGAGGATAATGGGAGTGGCATATGGTCTAATTTAGCCCAAAGCTCAGGCTATAGGAGGAAGCTAGTACATGGCAGAGATTATGCTGGTGTCTTTCCTTCCCTGAGCCCTTGTGCTGTCATCCGGCCCCTCCCTCGGGCTCTCCAAGGCGCCTGTGACCCTCCTTGTGCTCGGCCCTTCTCTGTCTAGAGCTTGCTTCCCATCTCGGACTGAACATCTCACCTCTCCAGCAGAGTCTGGGTTTCATGCAAAGCCTTCTTAAGCCCACAGCAGACTGGATGGTCTCCTGGGCACCCCTCCCATCGGCAGGCCCCAGACTTCAGCCATCCTGATTATGGGGCCAGTTACAGATCCCGGCCTCGACATGCCACCAAGTCCTCAGCTGCTGCACTTCTCTCCTAGAAGGATGTGTGACATGGAAAGCGGTGGGGGGACTCTCTGTCCTTACTCTCCAGGTGCTCTGGGGTCCCAGAGGGAGGCTTATGGTGGAACTACTGGGATTGGCACCCTTTGCTCCCAGGACTGGACCTGCTGGTTTTTCAGGGTCAGGGAGCTATTAAACCTCAAATCTAGAGTGCTAAGCTCTCTTTACTAGATTCTGATCACTCATTAGTGCTTGCAGTATAAGCTCCTATTACCAAAAAGACCTGTAGACAGAATCATACAGCACAGTAGAAGGAGTGTGGCCTTTACAGCTTCTCCTGCCCCGAGGGGCCTGCTGGCTTATGTCAATGGGGCATTGGGTGGCCGTCTTTCCCCAGAGTCCTTAAACATCATGACAACCCTTCCTATTCACGAGGCCATTTGTTCTGGTCTAAATGTAAAAGGCTCTGCCATGGATTTATGTCTTAAAAATCAAGGGAGTTCAATTTACATCCCAGTTGCTCAAGAAGAATTTCTAAAACCACAGACATGTATACTAAGTAATATGTTAATCTTACATGTAGCGTAGAAATTGGTGATTATATTCTGTATCATTAATTAAGTGGTAAGACTGTATTGGTAAGCAATTGATTAGCAATCTCTACAAGAGATCTGGCTACAAGTACAGAAAACAGAGGTCATGGCAGCCTAGATAATGAGGATAATGTATCCTGTCACTTAACAGGAAGTTGGCCGGTTCATTCAGTTGCTCAAAGATGATATCAGAGACCCAGGTTCCTTCCATCTTTTTGCTCTGCCATCTTCAGAATGTCAGGCTGGCTCCCTTAGTGGTTGCAAGATGACTTTCACTATTCTCGGTGTGATTTGGAGCTATGACAAGGGTCCAGAAGAAGGAGAGGAAATCTCCTCTTGTGTCTCTATAAGAAGGAGGAAGCCTTTTCCATAAGCCCCCGGGGTGCCTCCTCATAAAGGGGCTGCTGAGATTGACATAAGGAAATTAGAATTGACCCTGAACTTGAGGTGGAGGAAAAGCAGCAGGATCAGGTGTGGGTGGTTGACCAATAGTGGGGCCAAGCTCTTTACTGACACAGTTGTTGAGTGTTGGGTAGATTCGGTAACATTTCAACACAGAAGTCCCATGCTCTGGGGTTACAGGGTTGGGTAGGAGGGAAAACGGTGAACTACACAGAAAGACCCTTCCGAATGTACAAGACTTCAGACCCTGAAGCAGAGTAGGGTGAGGGAGGGTACGACAGCAGAGAACAAGAGGAGAGAGGGGTTTGGGGTGAGCGTGTTCTGCGTGCCCACAGGCCAGGCCTAGTGAAAGGCGGCAGACATCCGTGGGACTCAATCTCAGCTTTCGAGAGATGGCCATGAAACCACCCTGGAGCTTGTTCAGAAGCAGGACTGATCCCTGCAGGACAGGACTGGCCAAGTGACCTCCAAGGCTTCTGTTCTGTTTTGGATGTTTCTGGCGTTAAACCTTTTCAGAGGATGCTGGCGACAGCCGCGCCACTGCCTCTATTAGCAGCAGACTGAGCCGCTGTGCTTACTTTTTATTTGAAGTCTCCCCTTTCACTGAAGAGGCAGCGGATCTCGAAAAGAGATGCTATCTGAGTAGGACACGGGAGCCCGGGATCACATCCCCGCCTCTGCCGGGGATTTGCTTTGTAGCTGAGGTAAGTCACTTAACCTCACTGCATCTTTCTAGTGTGAGCAGCTTGACTTATTGTCACTGAAAGGTTTTTATTCTTTCTGACATTTTAAATTTGTTGGTCTAGGCTTGCCTTAACATGGGCTGGGGAGGGTGTTGGGTGCTCATCCTACAGGTATGACTTTTCGATGGCTGTAGTAACGAAATAAAAGCCGTTCTGATGAGGCATGTATGGATGGTAACAGCATGTCATTCCTTCCCGAACACCTACTGTGTGCCGGGCGCCTCTACAGGCAGAGCTTTGGACTGGGTCTCATTAGTCCTTAGACTTCCAGAATACTCTGCAGGTCAGCCAAGTTCAATCTCTATGTCTGCATATAGTGTGATTTTCTTTCTCCAATAACTAGTTTAAGCAACCATTCATAAACTGACAAGTCAGTGCCTTAGCAAGAGTCTGGATCAGGGACATGAATTCTACTTGTTTTCTAAAAAATATTTCTTTTTTATTTATTTATTTATTTTTTAATATTTCTTTTTTAAAGAAAGGAAAGACTTCAGTCGTTGGATCACAAAGCTTGGATTAGTTTAGTGATTCTTAGCCTCCTAGTGAGCTGGTGAGAATGCAGATTCCTGGGTCCCACTTGCAGACATTCTGACTCAATTAACAGGTTTTTTGTTTTTTTTGAGACAGAGTCTCACTTTGCCACCCTCGGAGTTTTGTGGCGTCACAGCTTATAGCAACCTCAAACTCTTGGGCTCAAGTGATCCTCTTGCCTCAGCCTCCCAAGCAGCTGGGACTGCAGGTGCCTGCCACACACGTGACTATTTTTTAGAGAAGGGGCCTCGCTTTGGCTCAGCTTGGTCTCGAACTCCTGAGCTCAAGCAATCCACCTACCTTGGCCTCCCAGAGTGCTAGGATTAAGGCGGGAGCCACGGCACCCAGCCACAATAATAGATTTTGGACAGGGGCTGGGATCTGCATCCTCGCAGCTCTCAGGGTGATGTGAGGCCAAGAATCTGTCAGTGCTGGTCTGGGAAACGCCAGTCTCCCAGCCGTGCAGATGCCTGGCCGTGGAGGCAGCGTGGAGACCTGTGGCCAATCAGCTGAACTGAGGCAGAGAAACTGCATGCTCAGGAGAGGTGGGGGTCGATGTAGAGGACACTCAGATTAAACAGGCCGTCCTATGGGAGCGATGGCTTTGGGCTGGGGTATGCAGGAGGAAGGGAAAGAGATCCCTGCTGCTCCTTGCTTCATGCTGGCAGCACGAGGGCAAGTGTAGGGGCCTTCCCGGTGCCAGTCAGGGCTGGCCGACCAAGGCTGGGCAGAAGGAAGGGCTGCAGGGAGGCTGTCCTTTGGCAGGCGCTCCTTCCTGGGTGCCGTGAAAGATGCCCTCCCACCCTGGCAACCCCTTCTTCCACCATTGCCCACTCCCCACTCTCCCACCCCAGCCAGCATTGTTCAGGGCATTTTGCTGATCTGACCAAGGAAGTGAGAAGAAACAGCTGGCCCTGGATGCTTGGGGTTGGTGTGAGGATTCATGCAGTTAGCAGGTACCACACACACAGACCTTCCATGTCTGAGTGCGTGCACTGGGCACGCTCTGTGGTCTGGGTCCCCTGCAGGGCACCTGGCAGCAGAGCAGTCCTGCCATGAGTGCCGGTGAATGAAAGGATGAAGCTCCCATCTGGCACGGGGGGCCCCAGAGGTAGGCCTGTGAGGGTGAGGGATAGGCCCACTGTGCTGCGGACAGATCTGCTCTGGGACGACAGGAAGGGGCCATAGGCCTGGGGGTTGGGAAAGGCTGAGAAGGAGAGTCTGAAAGGTGGAGGAGGGTGCCAGGGGGACCAAGGAGGGCTGGATGACCAGCCCAGGCGGGGGGACGGGCTGGGAGGTGAGGGTGACAGGCCAGCAGCTGGAAAGCAGGCAAGGGCAGGCACATACCCCACAGACGGTGAGCGTCCCGGAGGCCATCGTTCAGCAGAACTTCCTTTCCTAGGAGTCAGCTGTGGCTCTCATGGAAGCTGACCCACTGTGAAGGCGTGGGGAAGACCGAGGACGCTAGAGTCATCTCGTGTGAGTAACCTTTCCCTGCCCTCGAAGCTGGCAGCAGGCCCAGCCCCGACGTGGAAAAGAATGGAGAACCCTCTCTGAGTCTCGGGAAATAGCTAAAATGTTACTGGCAAGTGCTTCCTTTTAGAAGGGAGAAAATAGATCCCACACATTAATTCTGAAAGCTGGTGAAGTCTGGTAAGTGACTTCAAACAGACTGGGACTGAATAAGAAACCTGCCAGGCTGGTGGGTGAAGCTCTAAATTTACACCTTCCTCTCATCATTAAGATGGGATACGATGTTTCATTAGTGTTAGGTGCTATGTAAATATGAAGCACTTTCTGAATAAATATTTTCTTTTTTCTTCCCTTCCAAAGTTAGGATAGCTCTATGGTAAATAGTGCAATTCTTAGACACAGGAGAATTTTATTTTAAAATGACTATATAAATCATATCTGAATTCTAGAAAGTGCTAAATGATCTAGCCTTGAAGCAATATAGTAGCATCTGTTTGGGCCCAGGAAAGTCAGGCGTGGCTGAAATGGTTTGTGGCCAACTGCTGAGAACCACTGGGAGCAGCATATGCAGATGGTACTCTGACCGGATGTCAATTCCCTCGGTTTGGTAAATATTGACGGCTACAGTCATGTTTAAATTAGGTCAGTAAGCGCTGTTTGTGGATGGTCAAAACCGTGGGACATTAGATCTACAAGACACCCAGGCAGTGCTGCTATAACTTAGCATAGAGCTATGGCAGCTGAGGCTTTGAGGGGGGTGCACACCCAAGGCCATGCCGTGAGAGGGGGCAGAGACAGGACTGAAACCTGGGACCGAGGGACCCCCATCACAATCTCTTTCTCTCCAGTTCTAATTTTTTTCTTTCAGTGTTCCTTATTATAAAAATAATATCGTATTAATGCAGTAAAAAAAAAAAAACTGACAAATTTATAATCTCCCTACCTCAAGAGCTTTACATATTTATTTATTTATGTCTATATTTCCTTGCGAAAATTTAAAAACATAGTTGTAATCGCTGTGGGCATAAATTCCATGTTCTTATGTTCTTCTTCTTCTTTTTCTTTTCTTTTTTTGAGACAGAGTCTTACTCTGTTGCTCTGGGGAGAGTGCTGTGGCGTCACAGCTCACAGCAACCTCAAACCCTCGGTCTCGCAGTAATCCTCTTGCCTCAGCCTCCCAAGTAGCTGGGACTACAAGTGCTCTCTATAACTCTAGTTTTTGGTTTCGGGTTTTTTTTTTTGTAGTAGAGATGGGCTCTTGCTCTTGCTCAGGCTGGCCTCGAACTCCAGAGCTCAAGCAATCCACCTGCCTTGGCCTCCCGGAGTGCTAGGATTACAGGTGTGAGCCACCACATCTGGCCTGTGTTCCCCTTCTTAACTAAGATTTTCAAGATCGCTTCCTGTTGTGGGAGCCTGTTTTTGTGATTACCTTACCAGAGTGCTCACTGGTACTAAGTATTCCTTTCTTCTTGGGCACATAGTTTGCTTTCATATTTTTTACTCTTACATAGAATGCTGAAATATACATCCTTATGCCTTTGGCTTTTGCTTAGTGAACTAGTTCCTAATTCTCTTTTGCCATTGAAACATCTTCAGGCTCCCAAGGAGAGACCCAGCCCAGCTATGATAGGGTTTGCA
This sequence comes from Perodicticus potto, assembly GCA_963574655.1. Classification (NCBI taxonomy): domain Eukaryota; kingdom Metazoa; phylum Chordata; class Mammalia; order Primates; family Lorisidae; genus Perodicticus; species Perodicticus potto. The sequence goes on from CAUYRH010108527.1 coordinate 8,785, forward strand.
TTCTGGCCAGTGGGTTGATAGGGAAGGTTTTGAACCAAGCTGGGGAATAGCCCAACTGCATGGGAGGAGGGGTGTTGTAAAAATAAGTAAAAAGTTGATCCCAAACGAGAATACTACAGCCTGTGTATCCTGCAGAAGACATTGGCATGAAGGAGAGTGATGACATTTTAGGATAGGTGTCTCCCTGGTGACATCAGGCTGTGCATCCCTAAAGTCTTCATGGGAGGCCGGTGTGAATCACTGCTCAGGCAGCTTTCCCGAAGGTGGGCAGGGAAATTGCTCCCTTGCTCCTGCAGAACCCTCACTGGGGGGTGGGCAGCAGTGCCCAGCCGTATGTGGGCGGACAGTGGCAGAGCACAGCAGAACCCCGTGGGCTCATTGAGGCAGCTGGGCTTCCATTGGCCACTGAGACTCAGAGAGGGAGTGGCCTAGTTCTGCAGCGGTGGCCCCAGGTGAGAAACCTCGGAGCAGGGGAACCCTAAAGCATGTCAGGCCCTACTCAGTCCTTTAGAGAAAGAATGAGGAGGTGGGACTCAACTCTCCCGGCCCTGCTGCTGGGCGCAGGCTGTGCTCGCTCACGCTGTCTTTGTTGGAAAGCCATATGCACGAGAAACGCATACACGAATATAAGGACAGAAGGCACCACCAGGGACTCCCTTTTTCTGGCTCGGTTCTGGAACTCTCAGTTGTCAGAGTAGCAGTAAAACTCAACACCCTGCTCTGGAAAGTGTTAGAGCACAAAGGCTCTGCGCAGTGCCCGGGTCTTATCAGACCCAGGCCGTGTTTCAGTTAAGAGGAATTGAAGAAAGTTGGGGTCCCTAGGTCAGAAGCCTGCCTTTGGGGACCACCCTGGGAACAGAGGATTCTTTTTTGATCTTCTCCCAGGGTGAGGCTAAGCCTCTATTATTTCAGCTCAGAGTTTGGGATTCACAATGGACTCCTGTTGTTAGCAAGATCTTATAGAGAAGATCTGGGATTCAGAGAGAGGTCCTGCAAGCAGGAGGGGACCGACCTGCTTATGTGCAGAGCAGAAATCATCTCCAATTTCCTACACCCAGGTCCCTGATCCTGGCCAGACAGCAGTGTATTCTGGTAGGGGAAGGAGCTGTCTCTGTCTGCAAAGCCTACCCTGCCCCAGCCTGACCACTAGTTCCCACACCCAGGACCCTTGGCCATCTGTCCCCTTTGACATGGCAGTGAGGTAGCAGCACGAGTGACCCTGGGGGGAACAGTGGGGCTTTCATTGATTCCTAATGAATAGCTGCCAAGGGAGCCCCCTGCTCATTAGAGCACATTAAAGCTTCTCTCTCTCCATTGAGCCGACAGATATTATCCTTGTTTACATCTCCTTTGAGCTGGTTTCCCTCTCAACTTGGTGGTCAGAGTGCAGAGTGGGGGAGATGTGGGGAAAGGAGAGAGAATCTGAGCTGATGAAGTTACTGTGAGGATGTGTCCGAACCTGCTGGCGTGGGAATTTCCTGAGAAGGAACAGCCCCAGGGGAGGAAGCAAGGCTGATGCATTTAATTTTTTGATTAAAATGAATTAAATGTCCACGTTTTGATGTGTGATCAAATCATTTTTGAAATACGCTGGGCCAAATATATTTGTGATGAACCGCTGTGCAGATAATGGAAATCATTTCAATAAAATTCTCATCCATGCTAAGACCTTAATCAAGGGATAACCTATTTGACATTGGATCACAGATAACTATGTAATTCTGCCCCTACAAGAATAGATTTATTCCATTTGAGTGATCAATGCATGAGGAAGCTGAGGTCATGCTAAAGTTAAAGCCTGTCTTCTGGGTTTCTCCGGCAGTTTTCGGTTTTCTGTGGGAGCAATCAACAGTTTTTAAGAGCATGATTTTAATACTTAAAAAAAAAATCCTTACTTCTCTCAGAGTCTGGACTTCTCTAAAGTGTGCCAGTGTGAGGTAGATAGCCTAAGGCAGTGGTCCCCAACCCTTTTCGCACCAGGGACCAGTTTCCTGAAAGACAGTTTTCCATGGACAGGGCAGGAGAGTTATGGTTTGGATATGAGTTTGCAAGCAATTGATTAATTATGGTCTCTGTGCAGTCAAACATCTCTGCTAATGCCATCTGTATTTGCAGCCGCCCCCCAGTGCTAGCATCACAGCCTCAGCTCCACCTCACATCATCAGGCATCTGAGTCTGAGGCAACCTAGATCTCTTGTGCATGCCCAGTTTGCTGTAGGGTCCACGCTTCTGTGAGAATCTAATCCCACTGCTGATGTAAGAGGAGGCCGAGCTCTGGCGGTGATGCATGTGATGGGGAGTGACTATAGAGACAGGAGGCGGAGCTCCGGCGGTGATGCGTGTGATGGGGAGTGGCTATAGAGACAGGAGGAGGAGCTCCGGCGGTGATGCGTGTGATGGGGAGTGGCTGTAAATACAGAAGAAGCTTCACACCCTTACATGCTGCTCTCCTGCTCTTGTGTGGCCCAGTTCCTAACAGGTAACGAACGGATAGCTGTCCACAGCCCAGGGGCTGAGGACTACAGGCCCAAGGGACTGCCTCTCCTGGTCGCCTAGAACAGTATGTTGCTATCACCTAAAGTTAGAGGTTTTATGTTTACTGAACGCTTCGCAGGGAGGGCTTTGTCCCAAGTGACTATACCACCGAGTTTTCTTCCTGATTACTGACTGCTGCTGTGTCCTGTGTGTTTTGTCATGTTATCATTATGGTTTGTATTCTAGGACTCTCTTTCCTCACTAGTCAAGTGGAGGTGTTAATATCTCTCTTCTCCTTTCCAAAGAGGTTGGTGACTCAGATTGAACACATAGAGCAGGAAGGGGTTTATGTGAGCCCCAGAGAACAGCCAGGCACAGGTTCTCCTGGGTGTTATTACACTGTCTCTATAACTAGATGCTTCTCTTTCCTAGTAGGTTATATGCTTCTTGTGGGCAGGCCCTGTCTGCCTCCTCTTCAAAGTTATTTACAGTATGAGCCAGTGCTTAGCAGACTGCGCATCCTCCCACCTGGACAGAGCGGGCCATGCAGGTGGTTTTGCTGACCAGTGGGTGGGGCTTGTCCTGCCTGTCACCATGACTGAACTGGGGGCCCGTGTTGGCTTTAAAGTTTTGATGAGTGCACAATTATGATTTAATAAAAATAAAAATAAATAAATAAATAAATAAAAGTCAAAGAGGAAAAAAAAATAAAGTTTTGATGATCACATTTTGCTATTCAGAGAATAAGAATAGATAAATAGTTAAAATGGCTAAAATGACCCAATAATCAGGTCAGTGGAATTGCAGAGGATATCTCTTTTGACGTGTTCTGATCTCCTTTTTCTCTCTTCCTCACCCTCTTTCTAAAATGTGTCCTTTCTCATAAAGAGACACATCCTTGGTTTGGCATATGCCACAGCTTGGACAAATTGTGTGAGAAGAGATCTCTTTTTGTCATTTGCTTAAAAACTATGTGAAGACTAAATGGGGAGCACAGGGTTTTCTAATAAGGCAAAGAACAGAAAATATATGTCTCTTTTAAAAATGAAAAAAAAGTGCAAGTGGAGGGAGTTGCTTCCGTGTGGAAGACACTGATCTCATTAGGGGTGTTTGGGGGGAACCTTTGTGACTATTTAATTTCATCTTTTACCTTTTTCTTTTTTTTTTTTATTATTACAACATTACCTAGTCCATCTAACAAAATTCCAGGAAGCGTATGAAGTGCACCAATATTCTCTCCTTCCTTCCTAGCCTCTCTTTCCTGTCTCCAACCCCTCCTTCCCTTTCCAGAGGAAGCTGCTAATAATTGTTGTGGTGTAAAGTCCAGATTATCTTCTATGCCTGCTTGTTCAAACTCAGGTAGAGATAGATTTTATTTTCCAAAAATGAGATAAGGGTAAACGCAGTGCTCTGACACTTGCTTTATTCACTGTGGACATTTCTCAAGAAATAGAGATCCGCTTCATCATTTTTAAGAGCTGCATTTATTCTGTTGTTCGATATACCACCGTGCACCCATATACAGCATTAATTTGCTCCCCTGTTGCTACACATTTAGGTCACCTCCCCTTCCCCACTGGAGACAAGCATGTGTCCTCTCACTGTTGCAGACAAGCCAGGAGATGAACGAAAGCTGTGCACTTTGGCACCCCCTGCGCAGAGGCCCTTTTTTCTTGTGGGGAGGAGGAGGCGTTTTCTCCCTGGGAGCAGGCAGCTAGAAATCGGCCCTGTGTCCTCATGTCTGTCTTTAGCTTCATGGAGGAGCAGAGTTTAGGCTGCAGAAGGGAGGGGATTCTCAAGGTCACCCATACCCTGTTTCTCTGTTCTTGCTATCTCTCGGCCCCACCACAAGGGTCCTGGGATGGCCTAGGGCCCCTTGGCCTTGGCTGGCAGCCTAAAGTGGTTGGAATAGACTGTCCATGGGGACAAGGCCTCCATCCATGCCTAGAAGGCCTGTTTGCCTTGGAGACTGGATTCCGTGGATCTACGGCTGGAGGCCCATGGGGCTGGGTTCTTTTTCTTTGTGCATGCCAAGAACTTCCAGACGGGCTCTCAGGAACTGCTAGGGTCTTCTGTAGATTGCCACTGAGACAACCCTTTCCTTGGGGGTGGTGTCTGTCCGGCGCTCTGTCATCCTATGACTCATAGGGAGTCTCGACCCTCAGGCTGTCCAGGGCTGCCCTTGTCACACACCATTGCTCTTCCTTCCCTATGTCCTCCCTTCCTTGGAACTCAAAGGACACGCCAGTGGAACAGTGGGGAACACACGGACAGAAAGGCAGGCTGGATCAGGGGTTGAGTCCCAGCACCAGTGTTTAGAGGCTGTGTGGGTTGAACAAGCGACTGGGGCTCTCTGGGCTTCATTTCCTCACGTGTAAAATGACAATCTGTGAGCTCGTGGTGCGGGTTCAAGTTGACAATGTTGATAGACTCTCAGGGCACAGAGTAAGAAATTCAGTAAACGTCAGTTCTCTCGTCCCTCTGGAATTCCTTCCCCTACTTTATCCTTCCAAATGAAATTTAAAAAATAGGTCTTTCTTCCCAGTAGGCCAGTGAGACTCAACAGATGCTAGAGTAAGGTGCCAGCAGAGGTTATGGAGTGTGTTTTCCCAGAGAGCTTCACCAGCACCACATCTGAAGTGGCTTTGGGTCAGGCTCAAGGTCAATGCCAGACCCCCTCTGCCCACCCAGGACCTCACCTGTTCACCAGGACTGATGCTGGGGCCAGTGCAGGGCACACTGGGAGGCTGCCCCCAGGCCTGGCATCTCTCCTTTGAGTTCCCTGGGGTCCTGTTTCTAAGGCTCATGTGGGGGTCCCCCTCCCATAATTGCAGCAGCCACAGACTACATTCGGGCTGGCACAGATCGCGGTTGCCATGGGGACCAGAAACTGCACCCAGATGCTTCCTCTGAGCTGGGCTCCTCCCTGGAAGGCTGGGGGGTTCCTACTCTGTGAGGAACTGGGAGGAAACAGGGCTGCAGACTCCTTCCTCAGCTGCTCCAGCTGCTTCAGCCAAAGGCGACTGATGGAGGATTGGGCCTGAAAGGCCACCTCCTCCTGACGATTTGCAATCTGTGCCCCCAGGCTCTGCCTGGTGCAATATGACCTCTGCCCACCCGGAGCTGCCAGCTCCCTCCCACACCCTCTTCTTGGAGTGTGGTATGCACAGAGAGGTGACCATCTGAGCCCGCAGTCCCTTACCCAAAGTGCTTGGGACAACACATAATGGAAATGACCTCACTGAGACCCCCATCTCACCCCACAGCCACCTCTAGGAGGCCCATGAGTGCCTGAGAAAATGGAGCGCCTCTCCCAAGGAGGCCACAAAGGGAGAAAAGGCCATGCGGACGCCAGTTAGAGCCAAAGCCTCTGCACGTGCAGCTTGGGCTTTCTGGCAGCTGGTGATGGACAGGAGATCCAGGTTATGACATGTGAGGGGCTGCATTTCTCATCCTTGGGACTCAGGGACACCATTCGGCCCACGCACCAGGGGCCCAGAGGTGGTTGGGGAAGCTGCCATCAACACCTCCACTGGCTGAGGCTGGGGTTCTGGCGGGATGTGGCTGGATCCTTCCTTACTACCCACTGGGGCCCTCACTGGGTGCCTGCCTTATTCTAGGGGGCCCTTTACTATCGTTATTGTCTATTAACCTCAACTTATAGGTTAGAAAATTGAAACTCAGAGATGCAGAAGGCTAAGGTCACACAGCTGGTGAGACTCACCCGGTTGCTGGCATCACTGCAGTCCGTGGGCTCTTCTTGGTACCCCAAGGCTTCATCTGTCCTCAGCTGACGGGGCGACAGATCAGTGACCTGACAGTCAGGAAGTATGAGTTCAAGTCACTTAAAACATTTAAAAAAAACGTTAAACATGATAAAGTGCACATAAGGTAAAACTTGCCATCCTAACCATTTTTTGAGCAAGGGCTGAGTTACTCACCCGCCACTGGCCATCTCCAGAACTCTGTCATCTTGCAAAAGTGAAACTGTGCACCCACAAAACTGCACCCCTCCATACCCCCCTCCAACCCCTGAGGACCCTCATTCTACTTTGTCTGAAGCCGACAGATTCTCAGGACCCCGTGTGGGGGGCGGGGGGACAATCCAGCGATTGTCCTTGTCTAACTCATCTGACTCGGTCTTATGTCTTCAGGCTTCTCCGAGCTGCAGCACGAGCTAGAGTCCCCTTCCTTTTCAAGGCTGAGTACTGTTCCCCTGGGTTACACTCTGCATTATGATTATCTGTTTATCTTTCACCTTTTCCCTGTTATGAATAACTCGCTGTGAATGTGGTGTACAAATCTCTCTTTGAGTTACTTTTTTGAATCAATGAAGTGGGAACAGTAGTGCGTCCTTTGTCTGCCTCGCAGGACTGCTGGGAGGACCAAGCTGGGTGCGGCGGGAAGCGCTCTGTGAGCTGTCCAGCGTGGGGGTCGTGGTGGTCTTTCCACATCAGCAGCCTTGCTGGGAAGGGTCAGGTGTTACCCTCAGGAACACCTGCTGATGTTACTGGCGACATTTTCCTCACCCCCAGCCCTGGGGGGAGCTGCGTTTGGCATAAGAGGAAGCTGACCTGGACGCGGTAAAGGGACTGGCTTGGGGGCAGAGTCAAGCCCAGGTTCTGTATTTAATTCGTCAGAAGGATCAATTTATGGGCCTGGGCTCAAATTTCCACTCACGGCTTATGGACGACCCGCCCTTTTCTCCGCAGAGTTAGAGCCTTAACAGGGTCCCTATACCCTCACCCCGGATGGGCAGTCTTGCGAGAGCCTCTGCAGGGCTGGAGCAGCTTCTTTCGACCCCAATGCCTTGTCTTCCAGGGCTGGCACCATCTGGAACCTCTCCTGCCCCCAGGCCCTGCTCTGAGCCCAGGGCTGGCCTGCTGCTCCACGGGGGCACCACTGTGGTTTCCGTTGCCCCAGAGCAGTTTTTCCCAGGGCTCTGCCACCCTGCGCCCTCATCCTGGGTCTGAGCGCTGTTTGTTCCCATCCTCTCCCAGAGGGCGGCTGCCTGCCGAGGCTTAACCTTACAACTTCCTTCTGCAGCGGCTTGTTTCCTCCTCACGGGGGTCTGGCCTGCAGCCTCTACTTTCCAACCTCTCTTTGGGGGCCAGAGCCCTGAAACACGCAGGTTAGCCCCTTGTAGCATATTCCACTTTGCAGTCTCCCCGCCGGCCTCTTGCCCTGGGCTGTGAGCTTTCCAGGGCAGGGTGACGTCCCAGCACCCGCTTTATTCCAGTGCACACCGCCTGCTTCAGGGGATGTTTGGGGGTGGCACGGAAGCTCCCCTCCCAGACACACTCCTGAGGGCAGGGCCTGTGAGTTACTAGTTACGTTCACTTCCTTCTTTGTTCCCCATATCCTGCATCATGTCTAGCTGATGGCCAGGGTCCGGGTAATGATTGACTCTGAATGAACCCTGAGTCCGGAGCAGCTCCTGGCAGGGCCGGCAGTACCGTTACATCATCAAACTCCACTCCTTACCAGGGGACTTGACATGGGGCCTGGGGACCTGAGCCTGACCTGACACCCCCCTTCTGGGATGGGGGAGCCCCAAGAGGGAAGAAGGGGCACGCAGGTTCTACATGTCCTGGCCCCTTCCCTTCTGCTCCGGTTGGAGTGGACAGAGCAGCCCTGTTGCTGGGGCCACCAACTTGAGATGGACATTGAACAAATGCCTGGGCTCCCTGCTGCTCTGAACAGGCCCAAAGCCACTTCTCTAAAGTCTTACCTTCCTGATCAGAAGCGTTCAACAACTAAAAGTCTGCAATTCGGCTGGGCACCTGTAGCACAGTGGTTACGGCGCCAGCCACATATATGGAGGCTGGTGGATTCTAGCCTGGCCCGGGACAGCTAAATAACACTGACAACTGCAACAAAAAAATAGCCGGGCATTGTGGCAGAGGCCTGTATCCCAGCTACTAGGGAGGCTAAGGCAAGAGAATAGCTTAAGCCTAAGAGTTTGAGGTTGCTGTGAGCTATGATGCCATAGCACTTTACAGAGGGCAACATAGTAAGACTCTGTCTCAAAAAACAAACAAACGAAGAAAGAAAGTCTGCAATTCCTGGTCTTCTGTGACTCACCCAAATCTGTTTCCATGCTTCCCCCCTCTCCCCCCGAACTCTCTTCTGCAAACCAGCCAAACGGACCACCGGGTATTCTCTGTGTGTCTGGCTTGTTTCCAGTTGGGGTTCTGGAACCTTCTGTCTGGCCACCCAGCCCCCTGAGCAGCAGCACAGCACAGCCTAGGAGCTGCTGGCTGGTGACTTCCTGGATTGGACGGGCTACACCCTGGACTCGGTACTCTGCGTCCCTCCCTGTCCTCCAAAGGCCCCCAGAACATTTTCCTGGCAAGGGTCCCTACTTCTTAATCTATTTTCACAACCTGTGATTGAACTATGTGCAGTGCAGGTATCAGAATTTAGTGGCATCCTTTAATTCTCTGTTATTGATGAAAATTTTTGGTCTAGAAAGAAAAACTGCCTTTGGGATTGATTTTCAACAGTTTAATTCATCTTCAGTATTGATTGGTGCATATGTTACAGCAAAAGACTCATCTGGGCTGTTTCAGATGGGAGGGGGTGTTATTACTGCAATGTCTGAGTGTGGGGCATTGTCCCAGGACCATTGTCATCTTAGGGCACATGTCACCTTCCCTTTTATCACAGTCCTTCCTGTAACTATCTTGCCCCCATGTTTGACCTTTCTTGAACCCAAGGAGGGGCCGTTGGGAAGAGGATGGCCTTGACCCTACAAGTTACTCCTTGTTACTGATCCCGGCTGCCTGGGTGTCAGAGGGTGACCTGGAGACACAGCTGTCACAGACAGCCGGCTGCCTCTGGGAAAACATGTTCTGGGTTCAACCAGTTAACTCACAGACTGGTTGGTGTAAAAGTTGAACGTTTTCTCTGTTTTCATTTTGACAACGTGCTTTTATCTTCTAGATTTTAAGCTTTATGGAGGTCTTTATATGGTTGGATTTTCTTGGAATAATGCAGATATTCAGTGTCCATAATATTAGGAAAGGAAGTTTGACTGCTCTGGGGTGTAAACAGAGAGGACATTTACGTGGATTATTGGCCAGTGGAGAGAGGCTGCTGGTCCACCTTACATTTCCTCTTGAGTCCCAGCCTAACCTTGGGCCTTGTATTTGGTAGGACAACCATCAGCGGAACTGAAACCAAAGGCACAGTCACTGCCACCAAGCATGGCACCTCAGTGCAGAGAACGGCCCTGGGTAAAGACTAGAGGCCCCAGTGTCTCTGATGAGACAGGTTTATGGCCCTGGGTCCTCCTTAGAGGTAAAGAGTGGAGGCCCCAGTGTCTCTGATGAGGCAGGTCTGTGGCCCTGGGTCCTCCTTAGAGGTAAAGAGTGGAGGCCCCAGTGTCTCTGATGAGGCAGGTTTGTGGCCCTGAGTCCTCCTTAGAGGTAAAGAGTAGAGGCCCCAGTGTCTCTGATGAGGCAGGTTTATGGCCCTGGGTCCTCCTTAGAGGTAGAGTGGAGGCCCCAGTGCCTCTGAAGAGGCAGGTTTGTGGCCCTGGGTCCTCCTTAGAGGTAAAGAGTACAGGCCCCACTGTCTCTGATGAGGCAGGTTCTGTTCTCTGGCCTTAAAGCAGATGCTGAAAGATCTACATCGGGGACATACTGTTCCCCTTGGCCTCACAGGCGCCCTGGGGCTCCTCCTTGGTCTGAGGCAGAAGCAGCCCCTGCCCGTGTCCCAGAGGAGGAAACTCACTTCCCGTCCTCCTGGCCCCCACCTGCAGCACCTCTCCTGCCCGCTCCTTGGGGACCCTGGCTGGAGCTGGGTTAACAGACTGCAGGGTCACACAGACGTCAAGGCATGTGGCTGCACCCACAATTTTCTCCCCCTCCACTTCCTCTGATGACTGTCACATAGGGCCAGCCTCCAAACCCAAGTGCTGTCTTCCCCAGCCCCGAGGCTGAATGTAATAGGGAGCACCCAAAAGGGCCATCAGCTTACTATCATTTCCTCAAAATGTTCCAGACAGGATCAATAAACAACATAAAAGGTGTGATTAGGGTTCTGAAGTTGAGGTTTCTTTCCTATGGAACCTCCCAGAGCCTTTAACATGCTTATGTGTACTTGGAGTCCTAAGAAGGGGATACCCCAGCTCACCAGCAGGCTAACCTCTAGGGAATTGAACGTTTATAGGAACACGTTGTGGGGAAAATTCTCTGTGTCAACCTTGGGAGCTTTAATCCTTTCAGAAGGGCCTTAATATGGACCCAAGGATTGCTAAACACAGACTAGGCTAGTTCAGATGTTTATGCTCAATGACAATAAGTATTTTTAGCCAAGGACACATAGATCCCTGGATCTCATCCTTCCTTCCTAAATGGATTCATATTCGTTCATGTTATAAGTTATTTTATTCCTCATGTGCCTTCCGTTGGATGCTATTCACAATGTTTTGCGGAAGTGGAAGAATTATAGACACCTGGAGAAAAAAAAGAATGGCAGAGCAAAATATGTGAGTGTTTAAAATGTATAAGGCAACTTGCTAGGGGTTGATCTTTACTTGTTAAGATGGCAGAAAATAGAACATTGAATAAGTAAAAGCTGAGAGCAAGTTAATGACAATTCTTGCAGTGTACTTTTGGCTAAACAGTTTGTTTTCTATTAATCACTAGGCTTCCTTTCCGTTAAGATGTTGGTGTCCCCCACTGCATGATGAATGATGAGGACGTGTAATCAGAAGTGAATGGCCCTTCCACTCTAAGAGGCGAAAGAGTCCAGATGAGAGTAGATATTAGTTTGCCATCCACATGGCTCTGTCTAACGGAGTCATAGACAGACAGGAGTGGACAGAAAGCTCTGGCCTTTCTTTCCTATCTGAAAGGGAAATGGGGAGACAGTGCATCTCAGAGAATAAGTGGGGCTGTGGTTGGAGCACTGGGAAGGGAGGAAATGTGTGAAGGATGAAGGAAAACATTCATTGGAAAAGAAACAGGAGGCTCAGTGCCTGTGGCTCAATGGGCTAAGGCGCCAGCCATGTACACCTGAGCTGGCGGGTTCAAATCCAGCCCGGGCCCGCCAAACAACAATGACGGCTACAACCAAAAACTGGCCAGGCATTGTGGCGGGCGCCTGTGGTCCCAGCTACTTGGGAGGCAGAGGCAGGAGACTTGCTTGAGCCCAGGAATTGGAGGTTGCTGTGAGCTGTGATGCCATCCACGGCACTCTACCCAGGGTGACAGCTTGAGGCTCTGTCTCAAAAAAAAAAAAAAAAAGGAAAAGAAACAGGAAACTGGGCAGAGCAGAGAGACCGAAGGCCTTGGAACGGCAATGCAGGGAATTTGGGCTTGAAAGAAATCGAATCCTGGCACAGTATGAACAGAAGGGGGTAGTGGTCGTTGACAGTGAGAGAGAACTTCAGAAGGTTTCAAGAAATAGCAGGGTGCAACATCTTGGTCAGCTTTTTGTCAGATCCAATGGCAAGTTGGCAAGATTAAGGGAAATTATTAGCTTGGGGAAAGTGTTTGGAGAGAAAGAGAAGGGTTCACTCAGTCTCTAATCGAAAAACAACTTGGGGCCATCAGTTAAATCCCAGTGTCTGGCAGAATAGCCACTGTAAGGGGGAATTGGTGGGAGGTGACTTCAGAGTCTCTGTCGTTGGGCCGAGTTGAGATAGGAATGGGGAGAGAGGAGTATCCTACCATATTCTCCTGAGCCAAGTGTACCAGAAACTTTCAGAACGCCTTGCCTCTGAGGATGTTCCCAGCACAAGCCCCCGGTCCCCACATATTCCTATTTGTCACCTGCCTATACACACACTCCATCCTGGGTACTATGCACTTAGCAAGCGCTTGCGTTAGGCTAACACTGGAAGCTGCAATAGATAAATGCCACAGTCTTAGTGGCTTAATAGGATTTAAATTTATTTCTTGTCCATATAGGAGTCGCCCTTCCATATGAGGATTCAAGAGCCCAGGCCTTTCTATCCTGCATCTCCAGGAGTGCTGGGGCCCTTCACTTCCAGCCAGTGCACAGAGAATCACCTGTGGGAGAATGTCAGGACTAGGCCTGCAAGGGACACGAACTTCCCATTGGTTAGAAATCAGCTGCATGGCCACAGGATCACTAAGACAGCTGGGAAGCTGGCTCTGTGCCTGGAGAGTGGGTGGGACGGAGGGAACTGTTCCATAAGCACATAGCTGTTTATGTCATGGTATTTCAAAAGGAGTTTGTTCCATAAAATAAATGAAACTCTGAAAACAGATCATATCAGAGAGTGATTATGTTTATTATTGTGGGATTCTTTGCTCTTTTCAAGGATCCAGATAATTTGCTTTAAGTAGAAACTCTCTGCCTGTAGTCAGATTAGTCCCCATCTTGCTTGGGTCCTACGCTGGACAGGCAGGCCGGGATGGTGTTGGTGAAAAGCCTCCCGAGATATCTTGCAGAGCGGGAGATGTCGTTGCCTGCATGTGTGATTTATAAGGTCTTACTAGAGGGTCAGTTTGGGCTAAATGAGGGAACACACAAGGCATCACCCAAGGGGGTGATCTGATTCCATTTGTAAGGATTCAGTGCATAGACCACACTTCCTAGCTGGTCCCCTCTGACCTAGTTTGCCACCAGACTTCCTGGGGTCCATTAGCCTGAGCAGTTCCCCATATCCCACCTCGCCCAGGGCTGGGTCTGAGCCATCCCAGAGCAGGAAGGGAGTGTGCTCACAGCTCCTCCCACCCATCACACTTTCAAATCGGATTTCATTTGCTGTGTGCTGTCAGGTCTGGTTTCTCTGAGCATCCTGGTTTTCCCCAGCCTGTCTGTCCCATGAAATTCTGTGCCTTCAGATCACTTTCCGCTGGATGTACAAGCCCGCTGCTGTCCTGGTTTCACCCCGTGACAATTTCTTCTGCCTGCTTTTCTGAAGGAGGAGCACAGCCAAGGGACGCAGTGGGAAGCTAAGAGCAGCAACAGCTAATCCTGGTCTGTCCTTGCCTGACCACGCACAGGCGCATTTTAACGGCCTCAGGTGGCGGTCCTAGCACCACCTTGATAGCTGTCCTCTCGCCCTCCTTTCTTCTGCCCCCTTCCTCCTTCTCCACCTTTGGACAGGGTAGGTTCAGTGGGCCTGTCCTGCCCTCAACCCCCGTCCTGGCAGACAGGAAGGGATGTTTAACCTGTACTTCCACAGCACCCTGGACAGGGTCCTCCCAGCCCTTATCATATATATGAGGCATTTCCATCTGCCTGATTGGGATCTGAAGTTCTTCAGGGTGGGATGGTCTTTTAGGGTGTGTTAAATGAGCAAACGAATGGATAGATTTGCAATGAAGAAGAGTGACCCAGGCTCTGGGGTGGCCCAGACAGGTGGGTGCTTCTGCCAGATGGGATCGTCAGATGATGGCTCCTAATTAAAGTGTCTGTTCCCATTTGTACTAGTTCAGAATTTTAAAAACAGGGCTCTTGAAGAGGACTCCTCTTCCCTCTTAGCCCCACTGAGGAATCTTCGTCATCCTTGGTGCTGTGCGGCCAGATTGGATCCTTCTATAGCCCAGCTGTTCCAACTGGAACTGAGAGATGGGCCATGCCCAGCCCCCATCCTAGGCAGACACAGCCGTCAACATGCGGGTTTGCACCTGGCTCTGAACCCAGAGATCTTGAGCAAGGTGTTTCTCCTCTTTAAGCCACTGTCTGTAAAATGAGGATAATAACATTTGGCTTTCAGAGTTGATATGTGGATTAAAAGAGGGATTTCTCTTATGGCACATGTATTATTGCTGGAATTATTTTAATTGTCTCTCCTCATTTATAAGAACCGTTCTCTGCTCCATCCACAGGGTCCAGTGCAGTGCACAGTACAATAAGTACTTACGGGATGAATTGCCAGAGACACACCAAACTTAGCTCTTGGCGCATAGGAGGTGGGCAGCGGTTCTTGCCCATCCTGGTGCCCCCTCCAAGAATATGAGCTCCTCCGTGGCAGAAAGTGTGACTCCTCTTAATCCCTTGTATCCAGGAAAACCCTCAAAAAGGCCAATAAACGTGCAGAAAGAACCCCCTGGGCATCAGGGAACCAAGTGAGGGTTTTCCATGACTATCCCTTTTCTTTTCTTTCTTCTTTTTTTTATTAAATCATAGCTGTGTACATTAATGCAATCATGGAGTACAATGTGCTGGTTTCATATACAGTCTGAAATATTTTCATTAAACTGTTTAACACAGCCTTCATGGCATTGCGTTAAGACATTTATATTCTGCATTTAGTAAGTTTCACCTGTACCCTTCTAAGGTGTATGGTAGGTGTGGTCCCACCAATTACCCTCCCTCCACCCATCCTTCCCCCCTCTTCCCCTCCCTTGCATGACTGTCCCTTTTCAAGTGTGCGGGAGCACGCCTAGGCCGGGCACCATCAAGGCCCCTTGGGGTTGCAGGGGAAGCAGGAGCTAGGTCCAGGCATCCAGCCCTAGGGCAGGCCTGCAGTGAGGCCTGAGGGCAGCGAGGAGAGGAGAGCAGGGCTGTTTGCTCCGACCTGCACCTGCAGCCTCTCCAAGCCTGGCCCTCAGCGGCACTGCGGGAGCCCAAGTTCACTCTTTACCCGCTGCCCTAGGACCAGAATTAGGGATTATTCTCCTTTACCTCCCCCTGCCACCCTCTCCAAACTCTGCTTCTGACATGCGCTTACATCAGAATGTTTTTTTCCAATGCATTATTTTTTTTCCTGAATGACTTTTAATCCAGACCGTATCTCCTATATCTGGCCACTGTCCGAAAGGGGAATCCCCTGAGTTGGGAGAGACGTTGCACTCCAGAGGCATTTTGTAAATGACACATCCTGTCACCCACAGGACAGCGCAGCCAGCGGCGTGGGCCTCCTGGGGGCCACGGGGTGCGCCCCGCAAGCGCCCCTGGAAGGTCCTCTGGCCGCCCAGCGGGGCGGGCGGGGAGGCCTGTGCGGGTCGCTGGCGGGGTCCCCGCGTCCCTCCTCCCGCCTTTCTGGCGCTCGCGGCCGGTTTGTAAACAGACGCCCGAGCCGCGCCGCCGCCTCCGCAGCAGATGGCTCCGCGGCTGCCCGGCAGCGCCTCCCTCCGGCGGGGCGGGGGAAGGGCCGGGCGGGAGCCGCGGTGCTCTGGCCGCTGGAGGCAGAGGGGCTAGCGTCCGCCACCGCCTCTGCGGCTCGTTCTGTCTGTCTCCTTTCCTTGTCCCTTCATTCGTTCATTCATTTATTCAACACAGATTTGTCATGTGCAAGGACCGAGCTGGTCCTTTCTGGGAGGGGTTAAAGTAAACAGAGAATCAAACTTCGCGCGTTCAGTTTATGCAGGTGCAAACTTTCATCAGAGCTGAAGTCCCCCTGAACCCCGAGCATGTTGGTCGCCCAACCCGGCTTTTAAAAACTCTAGTATTCATCCTGCTTTGGGGGTTGCCAATGTTTTCTTACTGCATTAAGGACAAAAATGGGTTGGGTTTTCCCGCTGGCATGAAAATTGGGAAGATGATAACTGCATTTGTAATAATAAAATAATAATTTTCTATTAAACAACTCAGAGTGATGTGTGGAAGAACATAGTGGGAATTAACGGGGAGATCTAGACTTTGATCCTGATCCCATGAGTCATTTTCAGTTTTCTCATCTGAAAAAAGGGGGCCATGGGCTGGATGCACTTTCAGGGCTCCCCTGCTGACGGCCTGAGAGTCCATAACAGACTCTGGACATACTCTGGCTGGTTTTCCATATCTAGGAATCCTGCAGCTATGTTTGAACCCAGCCCTGCCGTTCACCGTGTGGTCCAGGGCAGTTGCTTTCTTTTCCTTTTATGAGCCTCTGATCTGGGGATTGCGATCAGGTGTGTGAACCAGATGGGCCTTATCCCTGGCATGAAGGCCTCAGGGATATTTTCTTCGGAGGAGAGTTAGCCCCAGGCCTAAGGAGCCAGCCTGGAGCATGTCCTCTCTCATCAGGCCACTATAACTCTGCCTTTTACTTATCTGTGTCCAGATGCTGTGATATCTGGGGTCCTGCTATCCCTACAGGGACTGCTCCCCCCAGCTTTAGCCACTTCCTAGAGGTACCCACTCGGCCAGCAGTGCACTTTTCAAAGACAAACCACACCCTAAGCCTCTCTATCAGGCTCTCACATGCCGACCCACTGTGCCAGGTGCCGGACAATAGGGATTGCTCCTGTGCCCCTAGAAGCCCAGAAATGGTCCACACTAACTGAGGCTGGACCCGCTCACCGGCATCAGCTGTTCCTTCCTGCAGAACCCACAGTAAAGGCCCTTGCCCATGTTTCTCCCTTTTCTTCTTCCTCTGCCCTTCAGTCTTGGAATATTCTAAGATGATTCATGGGAATAAAACAAATCCGGGGTAGGAAAGTGGTCCTTTAGAGTGAAGGGAAACACACGTGCCACAAATATAAGACAAAACACAGATGGAAGGATTGCAAACCTGTTTGCTTTCTCTCCCTTCATTTAATGAGTGCTTATTATACATTCAGTGTTTGAAAGGCGTGGCACGAGCTCAGGGCCGGGATTCGGGTCCACACATTGTGTCCTTAAGAACTCCCTGTCTAGAAGCAGGAGGTAGGTGTGGATGTGATAAAAGGCTTTTAAAAGGGTAAAAATATCCAGGGTCCCACCATCAGGGTCAGGGAGAGTGTCCTGAAAAGGGGGTGTTTGACAGGGAGGCACTGAAGGGTGGGCACAGGGGCCTGCAAGAGGAGCTTGCACTCAGCTTGGGTGTAGTGGTTGGTGGGGCCTGACCCTGCCCTCAGGCCACCACAAGCAGAGACTCGTGCTAGATGAAACCATACCCAACTCCTATGACCTTGGGAATTTATAGAACTTTCTCACATGTGCGGAATGAGGTTAATAATAGCGCCTACCTTGTCATGCCGCCGTGAACACGCAGTCAGATGACACGTGTGAAGAGGAGGAGACACTGGAACCACTGAACAAATGTCACGTCTCCTTGTCCATTTGTTCACTCATTCATTCGTAATTTTTGAGTCCCTACTGTGTGCCAGGCCCTGTTTGTTTCAAAACAGTGAACAAACAGATAACAAATCCCACCAGGGAGAGGCGATGCTGTAGCTGAGGCTGGTGGGGGACAGAGAATAGAAGAAATACACAAAACCTTAGGTGGTAAGTTAGGGATGACAGTGCGATAGAGACAGACGAGGCAACCAGTGGGGAGTAAGGCGGTTCCACGTAGAAGTATTTAATGTTAGCATTGTTTATCATTTAATTTGGGTGGAAAACAGGACTTGTGAAGTGAGGAGGGTGGGAAGAAAGTGTTTTCATGCATAGGTCTGGTCTAGGGGTGCTGAAAAAGGCCTTTAGCAGTGGGGTGTCTTTGCTGCACTTCAAGATGGTGATGGGGTGCCACTCCTCCTGCCTGGATTGAGGGGATTAAGGAGGAGACCTCAGCAGTGTGGAAGGAGAGAGGGGGTGCCAGGCAGTTGAGCAACAGGCCTCCGACCTGGGCTGCGGCACCGCATGAGGCGGAATCCTCCTTGCTTGGGTGTTTCTCGCAGGTTGGAGCCAGCCCGGGCTGGGAGGAGTGAGAAGCAGAGGGTGTCAGCCTCCCAGCCGATCACCTGCCTGGAGCCTGGGAAGGTGGGAGGGGCAGGGAGGCGGATGCTAGAAAAGGGGTCAGCGCTCCATTTCCCACCAAAGAAAAGGCAGAGCGTTGTAAAGAGTATGAGTGACCTTCAGGTGTCACCCAAATCAATCGTGATATTAACTGTTGCATTTATGTGGCTGCTGCTACGGGCCACTCGGGTTCCAGAACTCTGTGATCATGGTCCACGGCCTATCTTTCCCTACTCACCGGGAAGCAGGGGTCAGATGGCCAGAGGTGCGTTTATGAGAATGATTCTGTTTAAGGAACCAAAGGCAGCTGGACATCTGTAAACTGTGTGTCAGGAGCATGGTATTTTCACAAAAACATCCACCTGCTACCATGGTGCTTTCCCGGTGTCCACAGGGAATCCTTACCAATCATCCTCAGAAGGGCACGTGAGCCGCTAGTGTTCCAGAGCAACGGGGGAACTCGAGTTTAGCATGGAGAATGGCAAGGAGATGGGGAAGGAACTTGTGGGAAATGCAAATTACAGCAATGTAAATAAAGAGCTTCCCAGTAAAGGCATAAATAAAAAGCAGGCGCAGTCCCTAGGGAATAGTAATCAGGCTGCCCCCGCTTCCTGTGTGGAGGGAGTGGCAGGACACCTCCAGGGCAGTCTCCAGCCAGTGCTGGCAGAGGAACACCCCCCGCAGTACTGGCCTGGAGCTGGACTCCCACCCATGCCCCATGGGAAAGGAATTAAACAGCAGGGCTATAAGCAGGGAGGGGGCGTTTCAGGGGAGCTGCTCCTCGCTGCTCTTGGCAGTTAGTTGGGGTGAACACAGTGTGTGGAGGGGTGTGCAAAGGGAATCAGGTTTTATGAAGAGTTGTGTACCCACAGCTGTGACCCAGCGTCCCCAGGGCCCTGGGGCTCGCCATGCTGCCCCTTCCAGGGGGTCACTGTGAGGTCACGCAAGTCATTCTAGAAAGCCCTGTGTGCTCTTCTCAGGCCAAGTTCTAGGTGAGTGGGCCAAGGACTGAGACCAAGATCAGGGTCCCAGGGGCTGCAATGTAAACGGCACCCTTCCCCAAGACACTGCGTCCTTGGGCAGTGCACAACCTGAACACTGGGACATGGGTGGATTTCTTTTCCAGGGCACTCGGTCTGTGAGCCAGACTTCACACTCAGGCCTTGGAGCTCTTCGTGGGGCTCGGTGGAGAGTTGGAAGTTAAGACTGATTCGCCTGGCGCTGTCTCCCTCTCCCTCTGCTCCTGCCTTGGACCATGTCTAGAACAGGGAGGGGGTTATGGCCTCCTTGTATCAAATTCTTCTAAGCAGCTAGCTTCATTAAATCACCCACGTTGCTGCTGCCAGCAGCCATGGCAGCCTGCACTCCTGGACCTTGCACCTTTGATTTCCCACCCAACATTCCCACCATATGTTATTTCTCATGAAGCAATATCATCCCAATGTTAGAGGAAATTTAAAGAGGCAAAAACATCTGTGATGCCTCCATCTTCGTAGCATGTGTTCCCAGGTTTCCTCTGGAGCTCACTTGTGTACACACACATTTGCGTGTGGTCGGAAACCTGGTGTACACGGGTTGAATTCCAGAGAGTGAAGAGGCCCAGGGAACATCCCCTGACCCTCCGCTGGGCTGGAGGGTGTTTGCTAGGAGCATGAAAAGGGAAAAAGTAACATTTGTGGGCTGGGGGATGCTTTAATTTTTATCCACAAGGCACTGCAAGGGAATCTCGGCTCCTGTGGGAATTCTCAGGAACAGAAGGCTAGAAACAGATTTGATCCATGAAAGCTGATTCCAGAGAGAATAAGGCATTGATAAATCCCAGCACTGCCCTGTCAATCACATCAGTCAGGAAAGGAAGGCGGGAGGGTGGTGCTGCTGGGAGGCTCTGGCCGCCCTGCCCCGGCCCCAGCGTCATTTATCCTTCCTGTGTCTGGGAACCAGCTTTCTCTCTAATTAGCGGGAGGAGGATCTGGGATTGATCTTGGCAAGAACTCAGGGCTGGCTCAGAGACCTCAGGGCTACTCAGCAGACTTGGGAGACTTTGGAAGTGAAAGAAGCCCTGTGCCCCTAACCCGTGCCCCCCCAACCCCCGCCTTTGTAAACAGCAGAGCAGAGTGAGGCCTGGAAGAGGAAGCAGTTCCTCCACCAGGGGGCATCCATGATGACACACCCAAGTCCCGGAGAAGGGGGGCCCAGACTGCAGTGCCTTTGTGGGGCTTAGAGGACAGTGTGCAGTCCCCAGGGCAGGGGTCCCACCCGGAGGCACAGCGTGGGTGTGAGGAGTGAGCTGGACGTGAGCCTCCGGATGGCTGGTCCCACTGAAGCCCTCTGTCCACGCAGACGGGACAGCCCCCACGGCTGGGTCTGAAAGGGCCCCTCAAGAGACTCACCATGGTCAGGAGGTGACAATTTTATCAGGATATGTTGAGTCTGAAGAGTGTGTGACAGAGGTGGCCGTGCTGGTGCTGGGCTGGGGACCGGTAGCGGGCAGGTTGTCCCAGGGGCTCTGGGCCAGGCTGGCAGCTCTTGGGGAGCAGGGAGGAGCAGTGAGGAAGAGGCCGTGCGGGGAAGGCTTGCTGACCAGCACTGCACACGCACATATGCATGGGCGCACTGCACACACGGGCGTGCACACCGTCCACACAGGCATGCACATGTGCACACACATTGCATCATTACTGCTGCTAGAAGTGATGGTGACAGGGTGGTTTTAAGGGCTCTAACTCGGCTGGAGTATTTTGTTCATTTTTTCTCCCACGGCACCGTCATCGTTACCTGAGTGCTTTGATTCTGTCCTGACCTCGCCCTCTCTCTTCTGCCTTCCTCCCTCCTGGGCCTCCCCTGATCTGGGCACTGGGTCCCACACATGTTGATTTGGTGGCTTTGGGGGCAGAGCAGGCGTGGTGGACGTCAGCGTGCCCAGGGAGGGGAGGAAGTGGGGCTGTGCAGGTGTGGAATGAGGGGGCAAACGGTGGGAGGGGAGAGTGGGCAGGGTCCTGGGTGGGCCCTGGTGGCCTTCCTGCTGCAGCTGGAGAGTGGAAAGAACAAGTACTTGGACCCTCCTCAACACCGAGGGCTGCCACTTCACAGCTGTGTGTCCCCGGGCAAGTCGTGTGCCCTCTCTGTGTGTTTGTAAAATGGGAAGTGTGGACCTCCCAGGGTGCTACTAGGAGTCAATGAGTCAAGTTGGGTGTGGTGGGGCCCTTTCCTTAAGTGTCGTCTCTCCCTCCCTGATTCTGTACCTTAAAGCCTTGTAGAGTGGAATGTGCTGAGACCCATTACATCCCTTGCACCGCCACAGGCTGGATCGGTCTCTCAGAAGTGCACCTGCTCCCCTCGTGGGTGCTGTCAGACTCCCCTGAGCAGAGGCCGAGGGGCCCGTGCAGTCTGCTCCCCTCTGGGCCCCAGACATCTGATGGCATGTCCTCCCTCCCTGACCTCGCCTTGGGCCACACTCAAGATGTCTTCAGAGTTGTAGGGTACTGCCTTGGCCTTAGCACCAAGGCCGTCTCCTTGGGGGTGTCTCTCTGGCCTGCTGTCTAAGGTCACCTCGCCTCCTCCCTTCTATGCTGCGTGATTGCTCCCTGACTTCCCTTCTGTAGCAGTTACCCGAGACTAGAATGACCTTGTGGCTTTGCTTGTCCCTCACCTGGCATCCACCTGTCCCCAGAATGCTCTGCAGAGGGTGAGGATTCAGCCTCGGGCACCACCACGTCCCGGAACCTGCACCGGGCTCACACAGAGGCTGAGAGGGTCGTCCTGAAGTGGGCGCTCAGGAAGGAGCAGAGACGCGGCCGCACAGCAACCGCAAGGCAGGGCTCGGGTCCTTGACTGCTCTGTGATGTGGGATTCTGGGGTCTCTTCCCCACAAGCAGGAGACGTGCTCGGCCTCCCAGTCCCTCTTGTTTCCTGTCCTTCTGCCCTTTCCCCCTTCCTCTTCCTTCGTTAGTTCAAGAGATCTGGATGGGGACACGCTAAATGCCATAGGATCTGAGCCTGGGAGGCTAGCAGGGAGAGGGGTGGCAGGAGGACCTGCTCTGAGGGAGCTCAGCCCCTGTGTGCGGACAGAGTGGTCACAGGCATGGTCTGGGCTCCCCAGAGGTCCCCGAATTTTCTCAGGTTTTGCTGCTCTGGGCAATCCTGGCTGGAGGTGGAGGGAAGAGAGGAAAGGAATCCAGCTTCTACTGAAAGTGGGGGCGACAGGGAGAGAGGTGGGAGAGAGAGCAGAACTAGGCCCTAGGCTGTGCCTCCAGTCTGGGTGGAGGCTGGAGGAGATGCCCCTGCCCTGGGCACACTGTCCCTTCACCGAGTGCCATCTCTGTGCTAGACACCTTTGCAAACACCAGTGACTCCGCAGGGAACCAGACCAGCAGGCCTCTTTCCTTGGTGGGGTTTTCTGTCTCATGGGGAAAGCAATGGGGAACAAAACAAATCGTTCTCCTTGCAGATCATAACGAGTGCTCTGGAAAAACCAGAGCTGGGGGTAATGAAGGGGAAGGGGCAGTGCCCATGGGAGCAGGGGTGCTGTTTTAGATCTGGGGGTCAGGAGAGGGTCCCTCTGAACAGTGGTCTGTGAGCAGAGGCCTCAGTGATGTGAAGGATGCATCAGATTCCAGATTTTCCAGCCAGGGGGTAGCAGGTTCCCTTAAGATAGGAACCTGCCAGGAGGCTGGGAACCAGCAGGGAGCCTGGTTTGGTTGGAGTGGAGGGACCAGGGGCAGGGGACAGATGAGCAGGTGCTGGAGGGAACTTGGGGTTGATGCTAAGTATAAGACTGACTGTTCGGGGGCCCTCAGTGCATGGGGTTCGAGCTCAAACCCACCATTCTGGAACTTACATGGGGTGGTGGAAGGGACAGGTTCTGGAGGTGGAGCTGGATGGAAGTGTTCACAGATTGGGCTGTGGGAGACAAAAGGCACAGATTCACCTTGTTCTTTAGTCTGAGCAACTGAATACCATGATGGTGTCTTTTGCTCCCTTGGGGAAAATAGCAGGAAGAGAAGATTTGGAGGGGGATATCAGGTGTTCTGTTTTATGTTTGGAAAGTTTGAGATGCTTGTGAAATATGCTAGGGGGATATAGGGCTTAGGATGATGTTAAAAGCTGTGGTCAGGATGGGAGCACCCAGGGAGAGCATGGAGATAGGGGCATGCGTCCAGGCCTGGCCACACCCGGAGGACAGGCGGTAGAGAGGAGGTGCTGGGGGGGAGAGGAGGCAGGCAGGAGGGTGAGCTAGAAGCACAGCAGGGGATGTGGAAGGAATGAGTCCACAGAGGGACTGATGGACTGAATTAGACACCAGTAAGGCCAAGTGAGAGGGCCCTGCAAGTCTGTCATCGTAGTTGGGAAGACTAAGGTCTTTGGTGACTTTGGACAAGAATGATCTTGGTTGGAGATGGGCACACAGGGTTTCTGGAGAGAACAACTGGGGGTGGTGGTAATGGTGCTGATGGTTTCACATGTTTTGCTCCAAGGGGAAGCGGGACAATAAGGGCAGTGACTGGAGGGGAAGGTGGATTTTTTTTTTTTCGTTTTTTAATTTCAGGTCATAGTGAGGGTACCACCAACCAGGTTACACTTTTGGAATTTGTTAAGTAGATGTGCCATACACTTCTGCCTTGTGCTCTTTTAAGTGGGAGCATACTGATCTTCCCCCTTCCTACCCGCCCCCTTCCCACAACTTGCATAGAATTCAGTTTCTTTTGTGTGGGCGTGCGTTAGATTGTTTACTGGCTTCATAATAAAATTGAGTACATTGGCTACTTGCTTTTCCATTCTTGTGTTATTTTACTAAAAAGAATGTTTCAGCTCCATTCAGGTTAATACAAAAGATGTAAATCTTTTCTTTAGGGCTGAATAATACTCCATGGTATACACATACCATAGGTTATTAATTCATTCCTGAGTTGATGGGCATTTAGGTTCTTTCCACATCGTTTTTTTTTTTTGTTTGTTTGTTTGTTTGTTTGGGGGGTGTTTTTTTGAGGCAGAGTCTCACTTTGTCACCTTCTATAGAGTGCTGTGGCATCATAGTTGGCACAACCTCAAACTCTTGGGCTCAAGCAATTCTATTGCCTCAGCCTCCCAAGTAGCTGGGACTACAGAGGCCCACCACAACACCCAGATATTTTTAGAGATGAGATCTCGCTCTAGCTCAGCTTGGTCTCGAACCTGTGAGCTCAGGCAATCCACCCATCTCAGCCTCCTAAGTGCTAGGATTGCAGGCATGAGCCACCTCTCCTGGCTGTTCCCACATCTTGGAATTGTAAATTCAGGTGCGATAAACATTCTAGTGCAAATGTCTTTATGATAAAATGAGTTTTGTTTCTTCTGGGTAGATGCAGAGTAGTGGTATTGTGGGGTCAAATGAGAAGTCTATTTTGAGTTCTTTGAGGATTCTCCATACTTCTTTCTAAAGAAGCTGTATTAGATTATGGTCCTACCAACAGTGTAAAAGTGTCTCTCTCTCCACACCTGCACCAGCATCTGCAACTCTGGGACTTTGTGATGTGGGCTTTTCTCACTGGGGTTAGGATCCTTCAACTGAGCTCTCCTAGAATGATTGGGGGAAAAGAGAGAACCCAGCCATGCCTGGCTCAGAGACCTTATTCAGAGTCATAGCTCAGGGAGTATAGCAAGGAGGTGGTGAGCTGGATGCAGCATATGATCCGGAGCAGTGGAAATCTGATTGATTAGGCAACTGATTATGACTGGCTGGGATTGACTGGCTCCCCATAGAGGTCTGGGATAGGAGGAAGCCTTTCCAGAGTTTTCAATAGTTCAGGAAAGCTGCACATTCAGTGGAAAGCTTGGAAGAATGGGTGGACTCAAACAGTATTCAGCAACCAGATTTGAATGCTGGTTGGAGTGGTTTGGCCATAGGTTCATGGGCTGGTGAGGCAGCCACACTGGGAAGGTCTCTACAGACAGGGGCTGCCATTGTGGGAAGGTTGGGAGGTCTTAGCAGGGGCCTAAAGCACAGCTGTCTTAATTCTGCCTGCCAGAATCAGAACTGTACTCTTGGGACAGGCTTAAGGACTCTTGCACCCCATGGGAACTGGAGTCAGGGGGAACTGTGAGACCTGCCACTGAAGGATTCTTGTGAGTTTTAAGATCCCAAACCAGCGGGGTCTGAATGCTGAGGAAACAGTCAGGTGATCACTGAAGGCAACTAAGTTTGGAATAAGGACCATAGAGGTTGCTGGCTGTGCTCTTCCTCTCCTAAAAATACCACAGCGCCACCTACTGTTCTGGAAACATATTGCGAGATATTGTCATCAAGAGCAAGGGCTTCTGTTTTTTGGCCATCAGGAAGAGTTTGGCTTTTCTCAGGCTGAGGCCATTTCAAGACCTAAGCTCTGAAAGAAGGCAATTTGAAGCAAAGGAGTTAAGTGAGAAGGAAAAAGGAGGACAAAAAGGTGAACAAGAAGAAAGAACACATGAGGACAAACCAACAGAAAAATTTAAGCAACAT
>CAUYRH010108528.1:0-13609 GCA_963574655.1 Perodicticus potto
AGCCACGTACACCTGAGCTGGCGGGTTCGAATCCAGCCCGGGCCCGCCAAACAACAATGACGGCTGCAACCAAAAAATGGCCGGGCGTTGTGGCGGGCACCTATAGTCCCAGCCTCTTGGGAGGCGGAGGCAAGAGACTCACTTGAGCCCAGGAATTGGAGGTTGCTGTGAGCTGTAATGTAACGGCACTCTATCCAGGGTGACAGCTTGAGGCTCTGTCTCAAAATAAATAAATAAATAAATAAATAAAATAAAAAATAAAATAAAATAATACACGATTGGGGCAGGAAGAAATTAGATAAGGGATAAGATATCCAGCTGTAGAAATATTACTCTTGGGTAAAGAAAACATGATATATATACACAATGTAATACTATTCAGCCTTTAAGAGGAAGGAAATCCACAACCAGGTGTGGTGGCTCAGGCCTGTATCCTAGAACTTTGGGAAGATCACTTGAGGCCAGAAGATTGAGACTATCCTGGGCAACATAATGAGACTCCATCTGTACAAAAATTTAAATATTAGCTGGGTATAGTGGTGCACAGCTGTAGTCTTAGCTACTCAAGAGGCTGAGAGGATACTTGAGCCCAAGAGTTGTAGGCTTCTGTGAGCTACAATTGAAGCACTACACTCCAGCCTGGGCAATAAGTGAGACTCTGTCTTTAAAAAAAAAAAAAGGCAATTCTGTCATTTGCAACATCATGAATGAACCTGGAGGACATTAGGTTAAGTCAATATAAATGATCCAGGCACTGAAAGATCAATATCGTATGACCTTACTCATACATGCAGTGTAAAAACAGTAAAACTCAAGGAAACATAGAAGAAAATGGTGATTACCAGAAGATAGTGGTAGGGGGATTGAGAAGATGTTGGTCAAAGGACACAAATTTCAGTTAGACAGGAGGAATAAGTTCAAGAGATGTATTGTACATCATGGGACTATAGTCAACAATGATATATTGGGCTGGGCTTGGTGGCTCACACCTGTAATCCTAGCACTTTGGGAGGCCAAGGCAGATGGATTGCTTGAGCTCAGGTGCTCCAGATCAGCCTGAGCAAAAGTGAGACCCTGTCTCTGCTAAAAATAAAAAAACTGAGGCAAGAGGATTGCTTGAGCTCAAGAACTGGAGGTTGCTGCGAGCTATGACGCCACAGCACTCTACCCAGGATGACAGCTTGAGACTCTGTCTCAAAAACAAAAACAAAAACAAAAAAGAACCCCGAAACAATGGTATATTGTATACTTGAAAATTAAAAAAAGAAAGAAAAGAAATATTACTCACTGATAATAGAACTCTTAGTAATCCTTATCCAGAGGTAAAGAAAATAATTAATAGAAAACTTCTTAGAAATTATGCATTTCATAGTATGGGACTTTGCAACTCAGATATTTGGTAATTGCATACGTCACACTAATAACTCATCCTAAAATGTGATTTGTAGTCAGTTTATCAATTAGATAAGAGGGATTCCAAAGTTATCACCAGGAAGTAATACACTGAAAACTTCATGAAAGCATGTTGAAATGGTAACTACGATTACAATGTAACAGGCGGCAGCGAGAGAGAGAGAAGAGTGAGTGAGTCAGCATTTACCAGTGTTCATTGAGGAATTTCTGAGAAATAGGCTGCATAGACATGAACATTTCTGTCATTCAGGAAGGTCTGTGTCAGTTTTTGAAAATGAGACCCTAGTCCTATCAGCAGCCTCATGCTCAAATAAGCAAGGGAGCTGATGGGAGCTTGTAGGGGAGAAGATGGCTAGGGGAGAAACTCTGCAAGGAAGATCAATAGAGCCAGAAAAAAAATGACCAGATTCACAGGCTCACTCAACCCAATCAGCATTTACTGAATGCCTGGCGCGTGGCAGATACTGTGGTAGATACAAAGTTGAAGATAGGATCCCCTTATCAGTTAGGACTGTACAAGTGGTAACAGACACGCCTCCAACTTAATAGCAATTCTTTTGACTCATGGAAGATCAGAGGTTGGACAGGCTTCATTGGCTTCATTCAGTGGCTTCTAGTCATCTCCCCTCTGCGTAAATTGGTCTCATCTTCACAATGGCTTCTCTCACTGTCATTGTGCCAAAAACAGCTCTTCTCTATTGTAAAAGAGAGAAGTTCTTATGGAGGTTCACTTTTTTTTTTTTTTTTTTTAATTTAGAGACAGTGTCTTGCTCTGCTGTCCAGGTTGGAATGCAGTAGTGTGATCACAGCGCACTATATCCTCAAACTCCTGGGATCAAGTGATCCTCCTGCCCTCAGCCTCCCAAGTAGCTGGGACCACAGGCATGTACCACCATGCCCAGCTAATTAAAAAAATTTTTGTGTAGAGATTGCAGGGGGTAGGGTATCTCACTATGTTGTTCAGGCTCATCTCGAACTCCTGGCCTCAAATGATCCTTCTGATTATAGGAATGAGCCTGGCAGAAGTTCACTATTAAAAGCAGAGGCCAGAAACACCTTGAAAAATTGCCTTGTTTTTCATTGGTCCAAACTGGGTCTTATGATTCTTCCAAAACCAATCCTTGTGTCCAGAAAAATGTCATGCAGTGATGGGTTCAGAAACCCAGTTACAAAGCATTTGCTTTGGCAAGCAGTTTAGGATTACCTCTAGGCAATGGAAACTCACTTCTGGAAGGCGGGTGTGGGGCCACCTTTCTCCAAAACCAGTAGGGCAGGAAGTAAATACTGAGTTATAATTGTGATACTGTCAGAAAATGGCAGAAAAAGTGCTATGCCATCTTCTGATGTGTCCATTACAGTCTCACACTGAAAGTGGCTTATAGTTTAGAGTAGAAGCCAAGGTTGTAATTGACCCTTACTGAAAAAGTGATATCAGAGCTACAAAATGCTCATTAGAGACCACAGGAGAAGGCCATTTATAGCCTGAGGGATCAGGAAGCTGGGCCATGAGAGATCTATATTTTAAATATTCAAAAGTAGAAGTACATGTTAGGCTAGGGGAGCAACATAAGTCTTCACTGGGATCCAGAGCACGGGAGGGGAAATGGTAGTTTAGAGAAAGTAGGAAATAAGTTAGATTTGGTAATATTGAAACATCCAACTGAAAATATATGGAGAAAATTATTTGGGAGTAGACAGAACTGGAGAGGTAGTGTTAGAAGCCATCAGCACAGGAGAAATACACGTGATTTATTAATACCATATATGGGCCAGACTTGTTCTAAGCATTTTATTCATATTATTGCTTTTAATTCTCACAATCCAGTACAGGTACTCCTGTCTTAATTTTACTAAAAAGGAAACTGACACTCAGAAAGGTAACTTACAATGGTCATCCAGCAAGCCAACAGGTGAGTAGGACTCAAACCCAGATAGTCCATGATCGGGGTACTGGAGGCTTGAACATGGCTGAGGTACTCAAGAATGGAAGAAAACAGGTTTCCAGTCTTTATCTCCAAAATTCAGCAATCCTCAATTCATGTAAATGTTTTGACTTTTTATAAACATATTTGTTTAAAATCCTTTTGTTGAAGGAAGAACATTCCAACCCCAAACCCATCAGAAGAAAAGAAATCACCAAAATTAGAGAAGAATTAAATAAAATTGAAAACAAAAGAATTATAGAACAGATCAATAAATCGAAATGATGTGCTCCAGAACAAGTAGTTAAGTAAATGATTGAGTCAGAATTAAATCCAGGACTGATTTATAAGGCCTAGTTGCTTTTATCGTATCGAGTTACTTCCATATGGGCCATTCCATGATGTACTTAGTGAAATTATTTTAACAACAATACACTCCTTAGAGGGACTTAAAAAGAACCTTCTCTGATGCCCCTGAATTTACACCTTTTCTTTCTTGCCTAAATGGGGATGTAGAAATCTTGATTATTTTGGTTTATATTTATATAAGCACTCTTCTGCCTTGTGACTATATTCAGTTTGTGACTATAATAACACTATTTCTGTTCTCAGGCCTGTTGATGTTTGACTCACACAGTCATGTACTTTTCTTTAAACGTTTGTGGTGAAGGATCATGTGAAGGAGGGAGCAGCCAGAAAAGCATCAAGATCAGAACCCTTTTCAAGATAATCATGGCAACTGTCATCAGTGGTATAGTGATTAAAGAGAACAGATAGTTACGTAAAAGTAATTTCTTTGCTGAGCCATCACTAACGCAGAGAGCAAAATAATGGGGACAGATGGGACTGGTGGAAGTTTTGATGTTATCCTAGGTTTTGGGTTTAATTCTCCCCAGCTCTTGATACTATTGATTTTTATCTATAAAAACAGAGGCAGCAACCCTGTTAATAGAAGCTGTGCTGCGGCCAGTAGGTTCCTGGTGAGACTTCTTACGTAGTTCAGGGATAATGTGAAAGAAAACCACAATATTATCTTCTAGCTTTTTATCTGATTTAGTAAAAAGATTTTGAGCACATACATTTTTTCATAGATGTTATTTATTAGAAATCAGAAATGGTAGAAATCAAACTTCATCAATAACAAAAATTCTAGCTTAGCTGGGAAGCGGTGAAGGAGCATCATGGAGTTTTTGTTTTGTGAATCTCTCTGGTGGGGACTGGTTTTAATAGTTCTACTTTAGCTAAAATGAGTAACAAAAGAAAAAAACACCTGATTAGAATCAGTAAAGCATGCAGGAATTGGAAGAAACTGTAAGGAGATGTTTTGCTATTTTTAAGGTGTGTGATCTGATGTGAATTCTGATTTGATCACTTACCATAATTTATCCATTTGATTCCAGAGGAAGATAGTACAAAGGATACTTAAGCACATGCAGGCTCCAAACCCCTATCTAGTCATGTCTTAGTACAGCGGTTCTCAACCTGTGGGTTGTGACTCACAGGAACTGTATTAAAGGGTTGCAGCATTAGGAAGGTTGAGAACCACTGTCTTAGTAAGTCAGACTGAATTTTTAAAGCAATATTTTAACATAGAATGTAGATTGGAGGCCTATGTAAGCAATCCATCCTATGTAGGATGTCCATAAAATTCACATGCAATTTAAAGTTTACAACTATTTTAAATTGCACATGAACTTATGAATACCCTATATGTTTTTCCCAAAGTTAAAGCCCCATGCCAGACATATTGAATTAGAATCTTTTTGTGTGTAGGGCCTAGAAATGGGCATTTTAAATGTTTTTTTTTTCCAAAACGAATCTCATGCATGTTTGGGAACCTCTGTGCAAAGGCCTCCTAAGTAGGATAACACCTTCTAAATATGTGTTACCTCTAAGCGTGAGAGAGTGTTACCACATTTGTTAGGAGGGAGGGAAGAGAGAAAAGTATCAGCCTTAAACAGTGTAGAACTTTGAATGTCTATTCAAAGCGTGGAAAACTTCAAATCTCTTTATTCTATTACCAAAACCTCCAGGTCCAGGTATGTCAGCCCTAATTATGTTTCTTAACAATCTCTATTTTCCCTTAGGCTTTAACAGAGCTCCTTCTCAGGTGGGAAATTGGAGTGACACTGTTCCTAGGGCAGAGATTCTTAGACAGTGTTGGTAGGGGTGAGGAGACCAGGCTTTCGTAGTCCCCTCATACTCCCTCCTCCCACTCATTCTGATTCACCATATCTGGTATCTGTGATTCAGATGCTCACACCTGAGGAGGATTTGCTTTTCTAGAGATTAGAGGATATGACCAAGAATGAAAATTTGTATTTGAGTAAAATTCCATGTTTGGGGTGGTGTTACAGGTGGGGATACTTTCCTGGGCCTAATACCAAACAGAGAGGCTAGACACTTACCTTCAAGCAGAAATGAAGAGACGCATTCAAATTGTGCTTGACTGTCATTAGATTCCTGAAGAGTTAGTTGAGGGGGCGTGAGCACCTGTAGAGTTGCAGACTCTTTGGTTTGACCCCAGATCCTGAACTGAGTCTGGGGGTAAGTCCCTGGTCTTCTCCCCTGCCTTCAGGGTTCTCTTGGGCCTGTTCCCAGAATGAAGGTTATGAAAGAAGGAGCAATGAGCCCCCCTCACCCTCCGAGGCCAGAGGGAATAGTAGAGGGCAGAGGTCTCAGGTGTTGAACATCAGATCACCCTTGGAAACCTGCACATTCCCAGACTGAAGGGGAATGTGTCAGTTTTCCAGGGCTGTCATAACAAATTAGCCCACACCTCAGTGGCTTAAAACAGAAATTTATTATCTCCCAGTCTTGGAGGTCAGAAGTCTGAAACAAAGGTGTCAGCCAGGGTGGTTTCTTCTGAAGGCTGTGCAGGAGAATTCATTCCATGCTTCTCTCCTGGTTTCTGGTGGCTGTTGGAAATCCTTGGTGTTCTTTGGCTTGCAGGCACCTTACTCTAGTCTCTGTATACATCCTCATGCCCCCTTATCCTCTGTGTCTTGTCTTTCTCTTCTCTTACAAGGACACCAGTCATTGAACTTAGGGATCATCTACATCCAGGATGATCTCATCTTCACATCCTTAATTGCATCTGCAAAAACCCTTTGTCCAATTAAGGTCGCATCACAGGTTAGGTTCTAGGTGGACACAGTTTTGGAGGTCATTATTCAGCCCTCTATAGGTAGTGTCTAGGGACCTGCTTGTAAACAAATCCTCTCTCCCCATCCCCATGATTCTGATACAAGTGATCTTAGGAATGATTGTACTTTGAGAAACACTGAAATGGGCTATACTAAATTCTAGAGCTGTCCAGGACGAATTCTTTTGCACTACAAACACTTGAGAAAGCAAATCATTGTTAGAAATTCCTATAATAGTAGCCACCAATTATTGAGTACTGTGTTAAATGCACATGATTTTGCTTAATATTCACAATACTCTGAGAGAGATATTATGGTCTCATTATGAGAAGTTAAGGAACTGCCAGTGTTGCACAGTGAGTGGCAGTGTGGAGATTTGAACCCAAGGCCTCTGTGATAGCCAAGCCATTACCCTGGACCACTTTCTTAAACATTTTGCAAACACTTGATTTATCCCGGGCATCACTTCCTCAGGAAGCCTCCTTTGACCTTCGACCCCTAACCCAAACAATACAAAACAAAAATAATAAAATCTACAACCTAAATTAAGTTAGGTAGACTCCTCCGTAGCCCCTTTCCCCAGTTATGTAGATCTCTAAGTTAGTATTGATTGG
The DNA here is from genome assembly GCA_963574655.1 of Perodicticus potto. Classification (NCBI taxonomy): domain Eukaryota; kingdom Metazoa; phylum Chordata; class Mammalia; order Primates; family Lorisidae; genus Perodicticus; species Perodicticus potto. The sequence goes on from CAUYRH010108528.1 coordinate 7,096, forward strand.
TTTAATTGATAACACCTAACAGATAAGAAAACCAACACTGCGAAACTGCCCTCTCTGACAAGGGAATTCATGCTCACCTCTCTACACCACACCTCATACTCTTCTGCAGAGGGTCTTAGAAGCTCATTATCCAATCAATCCTATTGACTTTACTAAGTGGCATGGCCAAGAACATGCCTTTAGTGGGTGAGATATAGCCTGGGATCCGTAAGCTCCTGGGACTCCTTGTTGATGGCTAGTTTGCTCAGCTGTGCTGAGTCTTACTGATGCAGACACTAAAGTCCAGTTGGGTAAAAAACATTTTGTGGGCAACTCTTTGACGAATATTTACAAGGCAGGAAGAAAGAAAATAAATAATAATAAAATTCATTTGACCTAAAATAATTTGTTAGGTTTTCTTTTTCCCCCTTGGCTTAATCCTGGAGCTTCCAGCTTATTTCATCAGGTCCTTTGGTGACCTTAATTTAGTTCTAGGTCACAGATTTCCTGCTGCATGGCAAGTAGAGGAAGCTATGAATTAAATACAGCAAAATCAGTACAATATTAATCACCTACTCTTTTATTAATTCTTTTATACTAAGTCTGGAAGGCATTTAGGGTCTTGAATCTCTTTTGCTTGACTCTTTCCGTGTTTCCTTCTCCCCTTTCATTTACATTTCCTTGATCTTTCTGTTTTCCGCATTGATAAACATCCATGCCAACCATGAGTTTTATTCCAAATATATGATTGGCATCACTTGCTGGGAGGCAATGCCATTATACAGGTTTGCAATCCTGCTCTCCCTTTTACTAGTTTATGACTCTTGGGCAAATTATTGAACTTTTCTAAGCTTCTATCTGAAAAATGGAGACAAAAATAACAATGACTATGATGATGATGGCACCTACTTTATAGGATGGTTGAAAGAATAGATTAGGTAATCTTTATAAGGTAGCACAGAAATTCTCAGTTATCTGCTTTTGTGATTACTGTTACTATAATAATTATTTTATTATTACTGTTGTTGTTGTGCAACATGTACTTTCTGTATTCTGTTTTGTTTAGAAAGCATATAAAATAGACATGAATAAAAGATCTCTGAGAAGAGGAAAGAAGCCAGTGATTACAGGATGCTAAGCTGTGTACGATTATTTGAGTAATAAACAATGTGGATCAGATGCATCATTGGTGTTGGCATCATCCAAAAGTGTCTCACATGTAAGATCTCATTTAATCATCATGGCATGCTGAGAACTATTCCTATTACCCTGTTTTGCTGGTGAGAGAACTGAAGCACAGAGAGATTAAGTAACTTGCTCAAAGTTTGTCAGAGTTGACAAGGGTCTAAGATCTACCATGCACCATGTTATAAATAATCCACTGGTTTCCAAAGATAAATGGAGGGAGGGTTTCCAAATTATTTATTGATATTAAAGAATTATTCAATATGAAGTTTATATTTTTGTTCACTATAAAATTATTCAAAAGCTTTCCTATTAATACACACATCACAGACACATGTTCATTTTGGTTTGGGGGTGTCCCTCCTTCTAGGTGGGAGCCTGCAGGCAATGAGCACCCATTTTCTCCCTGGTGTCTGCCTAGGTCGCAGAGCCAGCAGAAGTCAGTGCCTGTGGCCATCAGGGGAATAACATGGACCCGGCAGAGAGACAATGTCATCAAGCTGTGCGGATCAGGTTCTTACACTTTGTGGTGGGGAACTTCCTTACTGGGTAAAGGTTCTTCTGGGCTTGGGTTACTCACAACCACACTGTAATTGGCCTCTGCGAAGTAGCAACATTGGCTTTGCTACCCCCACCCATCTGGCTGTGAGATTGAGGCATATGCAAATAATGGAAGCCTTATCTGTGGCTGTCCCTGGGACTTACAGGTCACGTGACACATGCATCCATACAGTTTGCAGTGTCCTACGGATGAAGTTGGGGTGGAGGGTTAGAACATTTAAATTGCCTTTTTCAAAAATAAAAAGTAAATGGATAAACCATTTATTTTATTAATTGGGGGAGGAAATATGGTATTTTTAAATTTTTGAATATTGTAATTTGAAGGCTGATGAAATGATTTTCATTAAAGAAAAAAGTAATTTTATAAATTATAATAGTTTATAGTTTAGAAGTTTTAAGCTATGTAGATAAGGAAAAAGAAAAAATAAAAATAATAATCTCACGACCTAGAGATAATCTTTGTTAAAATTTGGTTTTATAATGAACTGATTTTAAAAGTTTACTGTTTATTATTGGAAAATATTAACAGAAAATTAAGTTATCTGTTTAGACTAATCTTGATGGATTTTTAAAAAGAAGTCTAAGTCCTCCAAACTATTAAAAAAGCAAGCCAGTAGGCCAGATATGGTGGCTCATGACTGCAATCCTAGCACTCTGGAAGGCAGAAGTGGGCGGGTCACCTGAACTCAGGAGTTTGAGACCAGCTTGAGCAAGAGCAAGACCCTGTTTCTCTACTAGCTGGGAGTTGTGGTGGGCACTTTGTAGCTCTAGCTGCTGGCAAGGCTGAGGCAAGAGGGTTGCTCAAGCCCAAGAGTTTGAGGTTGCTGTGAGCTATGACACCATAGTACTTTACCTAGGGCAACAGAGTAAGACTCTGTTTTTAAAAAAAAAGAAAAAAGCAAGCAAACAAACACTTTAATGAAAATGATAAAAGGCAAAAAAGCACAAATTAAATATTTTTATATAGATGTTTTAGATTTATATTATTTATGATTCAATAGTTAAATTTTTATATTAAGTAGCATAATTTTGTGTTGAAATCCAGTTGGCATATGGCACACTGAGGTTTCTCATGCATTGAGAGTACTTGGTGTACGTGTGCTTGTTTTCTAGGATTTAGAGTGTAATTTTATGAATTTAAATTTTTACTATGTAATAATCACAATAATCAAAATGTTCTTTAATGGTAAGATAGACAAATAATGCTTTACGTGATGAAATAGGATGCAGCAATGAAAATGAGTGAACTGCATCCTGTTCAGCAGCATGGATGAATCTCATGAACATAAGAACATAATGTTGAATGAAAGAAACCAGGCACAAAAACCACATGTACTGCATGATTTTATTAACACTTATATAAAGTTCAAACGTAAGTATAACTAACCTATCCTGATGGTATAGTCATGATAGTCTGGATGTTAGAATATGTGTTACTTTTGGAAGGAGGAAGGGAGGAGTGATGGGGAAGACATGACGAAATATCTGGGGTGTTCAAGCTGATTCATTTGTTGACTTTGGGTGATGGTTACAAAGGTATATTCCTTTTTTAAAGTTTATTGAGCTTCATTTATGTTTTGTGTACTTTGCTGTGTGTGTGAAGTACTTTAATATAAAAAATTAAATGATTACAGAAACTATATTTATTTGATATCTACTTATTGCTCATGACATATGCCATATCTTCCTATTGTTTCCTTAGGAAAGTAAGTTCTGCTTTATTTTCATTCATTCATGGTTTCCAAGGATGCATTAGGTTTGGAAAAAAAGGTGGCACTGTTACCATTTTTTTTGTCTCTATCATGATAAAATTTCCAAGATGTTTAAATATATTTTCTCGATGGTCGATACATTTTATTAGTTATTATGTGCAGCAGATGTGTGAGACAGGCTGGTATTGCTGTCTCCATTGTTCAGATAAGAAAAGTAGACACAGGGAGAATAAATGTTTAGTGAGCCTGGAATAGGAATGCAGTTCCTCTGACATTTTTCTGTGCTAGCTGATTAAAGAATACTGCTCACAGACTTAGAATTTAGAATCTTAGAATTTCCAAAAACTTTGGACTCTTAGAGAAAAAAGATTTCCTTGAGCATGAACAGGTACCTAACTATAAAAATATTTTTGTAGGTTACATTTACATTTATATTTAAGAACCGTAATTAAGCACATCGAGGGGAGTTACTCACTGTTCAACCAACATTTATGAGCACTGGCTATTGTGCCAGGCTCTGAGAAGCTGGACCAGGAATATGACTATCGTATGGTACAGTAAGTAAGATTTGCAAAGGATTTTGTGGGACCACAGCTTCATAGGAAAGAGGCATTTGTAAGGTCTTCTGAAGGAGGGGATGCCTGAATCTAATCCAAGGATGAATTTTGGTCTATTTAAAATGAGATAGGTCAGTTAGATTTTCTACATTTTCCCTTTATGATATTTTGGCCACCCCAAATTAGAAATATTTAGATTCTTAGAGAATATACATTTTTCCAAAATTTAAACAACTGAATTTTCAGAGATGGCAATTGGATGGAAAGCTTCTTGAAGACAGGGTGTCTTATGTGACTTTGTTTTTCCTATGGTGTCCAGCAGCATTGTAGCCTGTTCATTAAGACCATTGTGGGACTGTTCTTGGGAATTGGCTATTTTTGGTAGGAGTGAGTTCTTTATTTTCATACTACATGTGCCTTCTCTGTCAGTGAATCTAAAGTGCTGAGACGTTAGGTTCGAGGTTGTTCAGATGTTTTATTTCAGCTGAATTCTAACACACCAAGTCATGCAGATCAAAATCCAATTACAAATACATTCAATTAAGCTGCAGTGAGCTTTTTGATGACATTAATTTTTTAAAATAGGCTATGCTATATATTTCATTTATGGGCATTTAAATGAGCTTAAAGTTCCAAGGAAGCAAAATTCCATATACAATATTAATGCCAACATAGATGACCTCCCAAGGTTGACATTTTTGTTTTTCAGATGTGATGTCGGTATCACCTTATTCTTTGTATTAGCTTCTGTACATGATCTCTTGTTTGTAAACAGAGGTCAACCCTAACCAAATTTCAAAAATGAAAATCAGGTACAGAAGGAGAAGATAATAGCAGCTAAACCTGTGTATAAACAGAATTTTGCATTTCCCAATAGAAATACCCTGGCATTTCTGATGATACACACTAAAGTCGTTCTCTAAAATATTTTATAATTGCCTATAGAGTTAGATAATATGCATTTCCTTCTTAAATCCCTTATTTTCTTTATAGGAGGAATATCTTAGAAAATAAATTAAAGTTCAAGTGGGAGAGAACAGAATGTTAGTAATAAAACAGAGAAAGAAACTTGAGGGGTCCATGTTTATTCATGGGCTTTGTAAGTTGACTATACTATTAAAAATCTGTAAAATGGAAAATATTGGCCCATCTTCTGTGGTAATTGTGGGAATGATTTCTTGGAAAGAATACTCTCACACTTTGCTGCTTTTCCACATCATCTAAATACTTGTGACAGCCTAATTATGTAAAGGAAAAAGCACTCATAGTCCAGAAATAAGAAAAGCATACGTTTTAGCAAGTGAATGGTAACTACTTCTTAGCCAATATCTTAGCTAATGATCTGCCCAGGCCTGACTGGTTTAAAAACAATGGTAATTTTAAAACATGAACAATTATCTAACTATATGTAAACAAGAAATGCATGCAAGTGTACTGCCTTAATTTCTTAGACCATATCCCAAATACATTTTTTTTTGAAATGAAAGTGAAATTCCAGTGGTTTTATATCGGAGCTCTCAAAGTCCACTTTGGGCTTTCAGATGGCCTTCTCTAAGGGATCCTTGAACCCCTTAAAATTGTGTGCAAAATGTGCTCAAAGCGTTTTTTCAAGGGAGAATGGACACTTCACTTTACCCTGTTCTTGAAAGAGTTAAGAACTACTGATTAAACCAACATGACCAGCATGTCTCAGCTAGAGATAGTGGGTAGTTAGGAGATAAAACAAGCCTGTAAAATATATCCATGTATATGGTGACAAAGAGGAAAGGAGCTTGTATTTTTGGGAATGCAATGAAGTGATAACCTATGTTACTGAAATGTTTGCATAGCATACTGTATTATTTTGGTTGAGATGCAAAACTTTAATTTTCCTCTGTGCTAGGTTGTCTTACTCTGCAAACAGAAATAATATTCTCCATGATCAGAGCTGTGTGTAAATCAGAAATTTGGGCTTCCTGTTTATTCTCCTTCAGTTACCAAACATAGTTTGCTTGTACCACACCATAGACTGAATAATAAATAAAGCATGGATGGCCCAGTAGCTGCAAGGGTTCGACTTGTCACTGAGCCTGAGCTCCCTGGATTTTGAGTTGGTTACTTCACATCCCCAAGAACAATTTGCAGCTATCAGCTACATTTTGCTTTCTGTTAAGAACAAAGACCCTGTGACTCAGGTAAAGTTATCTTTTAGGATATAAATGTGTATTAAATGGATGACCATTTTCTGGGCTACACAGGCAAGAGATGCTTCAACCCAAAGATGGAAATGCTTTCCAAATTATTTGTGGAAAAAAGTGTGTGTGTGTGTGTGTTTGTGTGTATAAAGTTCAGTGAAAAAAGTATAGAAGAGTGATCCCACTTATTGTGCCTCTTACAAGGGTACAAGTGAAAATTACTAAATGTAGAATATAAATGTCTTCATATAGTGATTAAAAGGCCATGAAGGCTATGTGAAATAGTTCAATGAAAATATTTCAGATTGTATATAAAGTCAGCACATTGTGCCCCATGATTGCACCA
>CAUYRH010108529.1:0-11126 GCA_963574655.1 Perodicticus potto
GGGCGCCTATAGTCCCAGCTACTTGGGAGGCGGAGGCAAGAGACTCGCTTGAGCCCAGGAATTGGAGGTTGCTGTGAGCTGTGATGTCACAGCACTCTATCCAGGGTGACAGCTTGAGGCTCTGTCTCAAAAAAAAAAAAAGAAAAGAATATTTAATGTCTAAAATATTTCTATTTTATGTGGGAAAGGTCAGAAAACAGTGTAAGAACAACTGGAATGGCTCAGTGCCCGTAGCTCAGTGAGTAGGGCACCAGCCACATACATCGAAGCTGGGAAGTTCAAGCCCTGCCCGGGCCTGTTAAACGACAATGACAACTACAACCAAAAAATAGCTGGGCATTGTGGCGGTCACTTATAGTCCCAGCTGCTCGGGAGGCAGAGGCAGAAAAATCACTTAAGCCTAGGAGTTTGAGGTTGCTATGAGCTGTGATGCCACAGCACTCTACCAAGGGTGACATAGTGAGACTGTCTCAGATAAAATAAAGAAAGAACAACTGGAACACAGTGTCACAGGCCCTGTGGGGCTGGGCCAGTTTTTCTCCTCTCCCGCTTTTCTGCACATGCCCCACCCTCTGTGATGAAGGTGTCTCAGCCACAGCTCTCTCCCTGCCTACAGGAGGAGGATGACGACGAGGGCGCCTACGGCGAGGTCTCTCAGTTAGTGGAGGCCATCTCCTGCGAGTCCTTTCAGGCGGACCCTGCGACCATCCCTGAGGAGGAGGAAACTTTAGCTGAGCCAGAGATCTCTGGGCTCTGGAAGGAGGACCATAAGCCGTACCAGGTGCCAGCCTCTACCCTCTGAGGTCCTCCTAGCCCAATATCCCCTGCTGGGTCTTCCCACAGGCTCTGCAGATCCTGACCTTCCTCCAGTCACCACTGTGAGCACCACGACCCAGCCTCCCCCCATAGAGACGTGAGGGCACCACGTGTTCACCATGATCCCAGACTTCCCCACGTGTTCATGGTCACCATGGGGGGCTGCAAAGGACAGAGAATGATTCTGAAGTAGTCTGCTTACTACCAGGGAAACATACTTCTAGAAAAAGTCAAGAGTTCAGTCTTGCTTTGATGTCTTTTTAAATAAGCACACGGTGCACCCAGAGAACTGGTCTTCCAGGAGCAGCGGGAGTTAGTCACAGCAGGACAGGGCACTGGGGGTGGCTGTCATCCCTGAGGGCACCATCCACTCCTCAGTTTCTATAAAAACCAGTCACCAGCTATTGTCAGGGAAAGCCACTTGATTCAGCTGAGCCCAGAAGAGAGGATAGCAGAGCAGGACCCCCTGGTGGCACCACCCCAGGGAGTGTGAGAGAGACCCAGGGCCAGGGTCTCCGTGGGCCTCAGTGCTCACCCAGGGAAGGACGTTAGCACTGCCTTTGGTCAGGGCCCTGCTGCTCCCTTTGCCAATGGGCAGGCGCCTCCTCTATAAGGTTGTGTTTGTGCCGGTACTGCTGTTTGGGAAAATTGCTTCCCAGAGAACGTTTCCAAAACTTTCTCTTGTCCTGATTTAACAATCTAGAAATTTCCTCCTCTGCCATTATTTCCCAAAACTCTGCCTGAAATCTGGATGTTTCTGCTTTTCTTTACATTTTTTCCTCTTTTTCTAAAGTGAAGACCCCCCTGTCTTACCAGTGGACAGGAGATTAAGTCCAGCTGTTCTAAGTAACCTGTAGATTGCACCCCCAGCACCGAGGGCAGCCAGCTTTGGCTGTGGACCTTGTCAACCATCACTGCTGCTCAGCTGCCGTGAACAACCCCCAGTGGCGAGACCAGCACAGCTGGGCTTGCCTTGGATCACATGGGCCTGTCTTTGTGACCCTCAGGTGCCAAAGGAGGATGCAGACAGAAAGCCCGTGGGTGGGACAAAGATGGACAAAGACATCCTGGCCCGCACCATGGACCGGCTGCGGAGTGGCTTGATCCACAGGCAGGTGGCCTCCGGGCGCGAGTTCAAAGGCTGCCCCTTCAACAGCAAGCCGGAGATCATCCACTTTAAGGTGAGCCCACCCAGGTGTCTGGGCCTAGACCGGGAAGGACCCTCTCGCAGCCATCCTGCCCCTGCTGCCTTTAGTTTTAATCTTGGGAAGCACAGAGCTTTCTTCAGGAATAGACAGAGGCACTGTCCTCTTGCCAGGCAGAGGCTGGTGTGAGAAGGCTTCATCTCCTCGGAGGAGTCAGGCACCAGCCCCGGGAAGGCATCCCAGAAGCAGGAGGGCCCGTGGCCCTCAGAAAACCATGTTCCTCTTAGGTAGCAGGGAGCCCTGGGCCTTCCGGAAAGGGGCTGTGATGGGCAGTCCCTGGCCACTGATGGGCAGATTCTGACTTACTCTAATGTGACCACTGGGGCCAGGCCCTAGCAGTTGCTGAGTGGGGACCAGTGAGGCGAAGGTTGGTGCTCACTGGTTGCATTTGACAGACTTTGCAGGAGGGAGTGGTCTTGGGGTGCCTGTGGTCCCCCTCTTTCTGGTCCATCAAGAGGGGAAACCACAGGCACCCCAAGACTACTCCCTCCAGGTGGTCGGGTGCCAGCCCTGGAACCTGTGTGAGCCTTCACTGCTCACACCAACCCTCCAGACCCCAGCACAGCCCATACTGCAACCGGCTAACCGGTGCCCCGTACCCCAAGCCCTTGTCTGTTCTCCCCTCCTTGGTCTCCCCGGGACCTTGACTAGTTGCAGTGCCGCCAAGCTGTGGACAATGGGAAGCTGCAGCTCCTGTCTTACCTGCTCTGGAGCTGCGACTTCTGCCCTTCCTAGGACTTTGATGTCGGCAAAGTGTACAAAAGAAAGATCACGCTGATAAACGCCACCTACACCATCAACTACTGCAAGCTGGTGGGCGTGGAGGAACACCTACGGGACTTTATCCATACCCAGTAGGTGGCTGCAGGCACCACCTCCTGCCGGGGCTGTGTGGGGTCTGGACTCATGTCCCGGAGACACCATCTCCTGCTGGGACTGTGGGGGTCTGGACATACGTCCTTGGGGACACCACCTCCTGCCAGAGCTGTGGGGGGGTCTGGACACACGCCCTGGGGACACCATCTCCTGCTGGGCCTGTGGGAGGTCTGGACACATGTCCGGGGACACCACCTCCTGCTGGGCCTGTGGGGGGTCTTGACACATGGCCTGGAGTGCCACCTCTTGCCAGGGCTGTGGGGGGGTGGTGGTGGTCTGGGCACATGTGCTCAGGCCGCATTTTTGTGAAGACAGAGTTGCAGTTCCTCTGGCCCCTCTATCTGCTCGTGTTGCTGTCGTCCCAGCACAGCCCAAGTGTCCCTTGGTGAAGGGCTAGGACTTCTGCGTGGCCACACAGGTTTCCTTCTTGTTGTGTTGTTCTGAGGCTGACCACCCTGGCAGGTCTCTCCCAGCAGTCGTGTGCCTCTCTGTTATAAGACTCTCCTTCACTGAGCATTTAGACTCTCTCTCCAGTGGGTGTTTCCCTTCTCTCCTTGTGAGGCAGCATCTGCATGTGCTGCTCTGTGATATCCATCATCCTCCTGCTGGTCCCCTCTCATGATGCTTCTCTATGTTATTTTTTCCCCTCGCTTTTCTCATGAACTGCTTTTTTTTGGAGTGTTGCTCTCTTCTGCCCCTCAGCATCTTGCCTTCCATCTAAGAAAGTTGTTTCCTCTTCTCCTTCCTTCCTAATTTTTGCCGGGTTCTGTGGACAGGCCTATAGCTCCAGGATGGTTCTCAGATTCTCAGTCCCAGAGCACCTACTTCGTCTGTGCTGTGAGGAGCAGTCTCTAAAGGACCCCTTCTCCCCCCACTGCCACCAGGGTGCTCCCCCGTGAGGCTGCCGCCTGGAGCCTGTGCCCTGAAACTGCCTCTCCCTGACTGGCTGGGCCTCTGCTTGGTACATTCCCATTCAGGACGCACTGTTCTCTTTGGGGAGCTGATTTTAGGTCAGCTGTAAGGTCTTTTCCCCCTTCTCTCTTCCCTGTAGTTTTTCCAGATCCTGAAAGCATTACTGGAAACTGGTGGACATTTTCCCCTCATAATTAATTCACAGCCCAAGGGCTCTGCCCTTAGCCACGCTGCTGGTTTGGTGTCTGCAATGCACCCATTTTTCTCATTGGCCTGTGTGGTTTCTAGAGGGTGTAAACAGGGGCCTGAATTAAGTGGTTGCTGGTATCTCAGCTACCCTGAAGCATTCCGACCCACACCAGGATTAGTTTGTTTTTGTTTTGTTTTGTTTTGCAGTTTGTGTCTGGGGCTGGTTTTGAACCCACCTCCTCCAGCATATGGGGCCAGCGCCCTACTCCTTTGAGCCACAGGTGCCACCCAGGATTAGTATTTGTTATTGACAGTTATTTTCTCCCAGACGCTGAGACATGATGCCTCTGTCTTCTGGGCATTCAGCCCAGCTGCTGCACTCTGTGGCTTTCCGTCTGCTGCGCTGAGACTCTGGTCCTCAGCCGCCTCCTGCAGCTGCACCACTGTATGTCTGGGGTAGGGAGACTTTTCTTAGAATTCATTTCTTGAATCTGAAGACTCAGATATTTGAACAATTTTGGAAATTTCTTAGCCCTTCACATAGCCCCTCTCCCATTCTGGTGGCTTTGCCCCAGCCCTTCCTATGTGAGACCTCTCCACTTTACCCCATGTCCAGACCCCTCTTTCACATTTCCTCTCTCTCATGTTGGACCACGTCCTAGGTGTCACCCCATCCACCACCGTCTCTGAAGCTGCGTCTAATCAGCTGCTGGAACTGCTCACTAAGTTTCTCATTAAGATGCTCGATTTCTCATTTCTAAAAATTCCAAGTTCTTTTTCAGATGAGCTGGCATTTCTTGACAGTGTTTTTTCTTTTCTCGGGTCTGTAATTCTCTATTTGTGTCTTCAGGCATGAGAATGATATATCTTTTAAAGTCTCCAGGCGATACTTTGTTACCTGATATTCTGGGAGGTCAGCCTGTCTGCTGTGTTGCTTGTGCAAGTTACAAGTTTCACGATCTTGGGTTCTGATCCTCCCTCTGTGCCAGCTCCATACTTGGGGACTCTGGGTGGTTGACATCAAAAGGTTTCCCTCTGAGGCTGAGAAGTTTTGGACTTGCTCTGCCTGGTGCCACAAGGACATTGCCAGCCAGGGACAAATTTTCCTGTTAAATTTTTATCTCACTTCTTTTTTTATTTTTATTTTTTTTTGCAGTTTTTGGCTGGGGCTGGGTTTGAACCCGCCACTGCCAGCATATGGGGCCGGCGCCCTACTCACTGAGCCACAGGTGCCACCCTTTTATCTCACTTCTAATGAGCACATTTAGATAGAGGCAGCCTTGTGAAAATGGGGATCCCAAGCAGAGGCAGACCCACTCCCCTTGGCTTCCCCGTGTGGTTTGTTTTCTGGTTCCTTTTCTGAATTAGGGCTCCACCCCATCCCAACCCCTCCACCACCCCCACCACCCTACCCTGTCTTCACAGCACTCAGTCCTAGCTCCCCTCCTGGTCTCATCCGTGGCCCCGCCCCACGTTGGTATTAAAACCCTAGACCTTTGTCCCAGGCCTGGCATGTGTCCACAGGGTCACTGTGGCTACTCCTAGCCCTGTAACACCCCATTTCCCCTGGAGCTGGAAAGGAGCTTGCCTTATACCCTCACAGACATGGTAACCTTTCTCCAGTGTCCCCTCTCCACTGGGAACAGGGGTGGATAGCAGGGAGCACAGCAGACCCAGGGCTGTCTCTAGAGGCAGGTGGCCAGGCGCACCCTGTCCAGCCATGTGGGAGGGAAACAGGGGCCAGTTCATACCTGCCCTAGCCAGGTTGCACCCAAGGCATGGTGGATTAACCAGTTGTGTGCTGTCGACCCCTCCCTGTATTGCAGCTTTGACCCCCCAGGCCCTATGTCAGCTGGGATGTCCTGCGAAGTGCTCATCACCTTCAAGCCCATGGTGAGTCACTTGGGAGGGGAGGAAGGGGCCTGTGGCACCTGTGGCTTGCAGGGCAGGATGTGATGAGTCAGGGGCTTCTCTCACCTGGGGGAGTGTGGGGTGGGGCCTGTGGCACCTGCAGCTTTAAGGGTGGGATGGAGGGAGGACCCACTTGACCTCTCAGCACTGGCCTCTCAGAGCCCCTGATTTGCTGTTTTATTTCCAAGAACTCCTCAATCTACTTGGGAAATGCTAACAGTATCACAGTGCAGAATCCAGGTCCCTTGCTGACGGGTGTGGTTCAGGAGCTAAATGGGGTATGAAAGAATGTTCTGGAAGGCCCTGTCCATGTGCAACCCTTCCTAGGACACATTTGCTGACTCCTTCCACTGGGTCACCCAAGCTTGGTGGGCAGCAGGCAGGGCCCAGGCTATGGTTACACGTGGGCATGTGGATTGGGCAGTGAGACACTAACAGTGGTTGGGATTGTTTTGTTTTTTTAGATAAATAAAGATCTGGAAGGAAATGTCTCATTTATGGCTCAGACAGGCGGATTTTCTGTTCCACTGAAATGTTCCACAAAGAAATGTTCTGTAAGTTCAGAGACATCTGAGCCACTGTCTCACAGGGCAGCCTGGCTGACAACCCCATGAGCCTCTTGCAATGTGGGTGCAGGTGGTATGGGGGGCCCAGGGCTCTACCTCAGCTCTGAGCTGGACCTTAGGTGGGTGGCAAGCATGGGCTGCTCTGAGGAAATGGGTGCTCAGGCCAGCGCTGGAAGAGTCTGGGCAAATCCTGCTCTATATGGAGAGTCAGAGGAGCCCTTAGCAGCCGTCTGAGCAGACTTCAGTCTCTATAGATCTCCAATGTGCCCCTTCATTATGTTTTTTAATTAATAAAATTTTAAGGCCTAGGCACGGTGGCTCATACTTGTAATCCTAACACTCTGGGAGGCTGAGGTGGTTGGATCACTTAAGCTCAGGAGTTCGAGACCATACTGAGCAAGCATGAGATCTCATCTCTAATGAAAATTGAGACTAACCAGGCATGGTGGTGGGCACCTGTATTCCCAGCTACTTGGGAGGCTGAGAGAAGAGGATCACTGGAACTCAGGAGTTTGAGATTGCTATGACCTATGACACCATGGCACTCTACTGAGGGTGACAGAGTGAGAACTTTGTCTCAAAAAAAGAAAAGAAAAAGGGCAGCGCCTGTGGCTCATCGAGTAGGGTGCCAGCCCCATATACCGAACGTGGTGGGTTCAAACCCAGCCTCAAACGAACTGCAAAACAGAAAAATAGCCGGGCGTTGTGGCGGGCGCCTATAATCCCAGCTACTCAGGAGGCTGAGGCAGGAGAATCGACTAAGCCCAGGAGTTGGAGGTTGCTGTGAGCTGTGTGATGCCATGGCACTCTACCGAGGGCCATAAAGTGAGACTCTTTCTCTACAAAAAAATTTAAAAAAATAAAAGCAAAAAGGAAAGAAGTATACTGTAAAGTATAATTGTATAAGAATGTCCATGTGCCCCACCTAGATTCAATAATTGTCAACACCTGCACATTTGCTTCACCCACCTACCTGCTGTTACCGCTGCAGAGGAAGGTAATGACTGCAACATTCCACCTGCACCCTTAACCTCAGCGTGTACCTCCAAAAAGCATGGAGGAGTGCCAGGCAGGATGTGGTGAATGGGACTCAGTTGCATACCAGGCCCAGCAAGCAGTTGGCTCCAGCTGGGGCATTCATGCAGGATGAGATGGGCAGGGGATGGAGGAACCACCCAGCCCTGATTCATTTGCCTTGATGGCCCAGCCATGGGTCTGGAGCAGGGGCATGGAGGGATAGGGGGCTGTGCCATAGAGGACCTGCTGCTCCTCTGGAAGGAATCCCCCAGGGCCCTGCATCTGCAGCACAGCTGATCCTTCCGGGAGGTCATCCTGGGCTCCCCAGCCCTGTGTGCCATCCTCGCCAGACCTCACGACTCCCTGACTAGACAGCTGCCGGCCTGATGCACTCAAGATGAGACTCACGTGCCTAGATTGTCATGATCAGTGTACGAGCCTCTGATTTAGGCTGGTCCTTGTGCCTGGGTGCACAGAGCACACCCTACACTGACACTGTGGCCACCTGTCCTGCCCTGAGCCAGGTGCAGGCCTTCAGGAAGGGCCAGAGGGGCCAGCAGTCTCTCGGTGCACTTGGGGCTGCAAAGTGACACACAGGATCTGTGCCCCACACTATGAGCTCTGCCCACTTTGTGCCCACACTGGGCACTCTGCCCACTCTGGACGCTCTACCCATTCTGGTGTCCTCTGGCAGGTATCCCTTGACAAGGAGCTTGTCGATTTTGGCAGTTACGTGGTAGGGGAGACAGCATCCCGGACCATCACACTGACCAATGTCGGGGGCTTGGGCACGTGGTTCAGGATCCTTCCTGCCTCAGACCTCTGTGAGTCGGATGAGCTCCAGTCTGTCATGAAGATGGTGAGTGAGTGGCTTGGCCACAGTAGGGTGTGAGAAGGGATGAAGGTCCAGAAACACATCCACAGTGGGTCTGAGAAGGCAGCAGGGGGCCATCTTCAAATCAGCCTAAGCAAGAACCCACCTTCCACAAGGGCATTGTATCACCTGGTCTCTGGTGTGGTGGTGACAGGACACGGTCCCTCCTTCAGGCATGTGGTGATGCCTGGGGCCACAGCTGGGAGCACCAGGCCTGAGGGTCCCAGGGTACCCACACTTCCAATGAAACGTTGCTGATGTCCTGGGCATGGGGGTGGACGAGGCTGGCCCCAAGGCCACACGCACACCTATGCCTTCACAGGCAGGCTTCGCAGAGGTGCCACTCATCAAAGACAGCCTTGGTATCCTGGGGGCATCCCATTCCACCACACCCAGTAGATTATTATGGGCCATTTCAGGGCTGAGGGTGGGAGGCAGACACTTTGCCTTTTTAAAATATGCTTCTGAATTACTGGGAAGTTCCCTACAACAACTCTTGTGTTCCGGCTCTGCGGCTGTGCTGTCCACAGTAAGGCTTTCAGCAAAGGCCCCTGTAAGGGTCTGTCCCTGAGGAAGAACAGACCCATAGGGATGGCCATTCCCTGCACCAGTGTGAATGGCAGGGCTGCACAGCTGGGGTGAGGGGCTGGTGGTTGAGCCTGGGGATGAGGGGACAGGCAGGCGAGGGCTGAGCTGCCCATGAACCTCAATAGCAGACTGTCTCCTGGTGGCATCCACTGACATCCTGCCTGTCGGTCCCCACCAGAGCCCCCAGATATTCAGTGACTCTTGTGAGAGGCTGGGCTGGGATAGCCTGATGGTGAGAAGCAGACAGGCCGCAGGATTCAGGCCAGCAGATGTCTGGGCTAAAGCCCAGAGGTCAGCCCCACACAGAAGAGGACCAAGCTGGGGATGTCCCTGAGCCAGGTGGAGAGGATGGCTCTGCCCCACGCAAGCTGAGGAGGGAGGAGTGCCAGATCAGGACCAGGAGTGCCAGGCAGGATGTGGTGACTGGGACTCAGTTGTATACCAGGCCCAGCAAGCAGTTGGCTCCAGCTGGGGCGTTCATGCAGGATGAGATGGGCAGGGGATGGAGGAACCACCCAGCCCTGAGAGAAGGAGGCCAGGGTTGGCCATTAGCCCCTAAGCACCCTGAGGGAAGCAGAGTAGGACAGACTGGGAGGATGGGGTCAATAGGAGGATAGCCATGGACAGCCTGGAGGGACAGGTGAGGGGATGGCCGTGAACAGCTGCAGGAGCCAGGTTTGCAACCCTGTCATGGCAGTCGTCACATGGGCAGTCCTCACATAGGCAGTCCAGACATGGGCAGTCCTCTCATGGTAGTTCTCACATGGACATTCGTCACATAGGCAGTCCTCACATGGGCAGTGCCCACACGGGCAGTCCTCAGATAGGTAGTCCAGACATGGGTAGCTCTCACATAGGCAGCCTGCCCATGGAAGTCCTCACATGGGCCCTCCCAGCAACAAAGGGGTCTGGGAAGTGAGAGGGAAAATGACCAGGTCAAGACGCTGTGTTCTGTTTTAGAGCAGTCTCTTCACATATGAAGATAAAAGTGAGAAAGCCATCCCAAGTTTTTCTGAGCAACAGCTTGAGGCCAATGAGTTCTCCCCCCACGACATCCCAAGCCGGAAGGACTCGGAGAAGCTAGACAGCAAGGACCAGGACGATGTGCTGCCTGCAGGTGAGCTGGGCCCCCAGTGCTCCTCCTGCCTCTTGACTCCCAAGGGAGTCACGGCTTCAGCCCCAGTGACTGTTGGACAGGCTGGGAGGAGGCCTGGCATGGGCAGGTGAGGGTCCAGCGGACAGCGGTCCAGGAGCCTCCTGGGCAGCCAGGGCCTAAGCCATGCCGTGGAGAGCTAAAAGATGCAGAGTTTTCCTAGGGCTTCAGTTTTTTGGTTTTTTGGTTTTTCTTTTAAATCATAGCTGTGTACTTTAATGCAATCTTGGGGTACAATGTGCTGGTTTTATATACCATTTGAAATATTTTCTTTAAACTGGTTAACATGACCTTCACCACATTTTCTTAGGGGCTTCAGTTTTAATTGATAGCAAATAGGGAAACAGTCTCATAAGTAAATACTGATCATGGATTGGATTGACATTCACATTCATGCTGAAGCTAACAAAGGACTTGAAGGAAGCCCCCAGGACAGGGCCACTATGCTGGCCTCACCAGCGGGGACAGCGCGTTGGGTGGGTGCACTGGGAGCCTGGGCTGGTCTCTGGCTGTCATCTGTCTCCACCCTGCAGGACAGAGTGAGGAGGAAGAGGAGTGCCCAGTACCCACTCTCCACCCGGCTACTGTCTGGAGTGTTCCCCTGCTCCCTTGCTGCTCTGTATAGTTTTTTCACATATGTGTCGATACCAGCAATGGCCAATTCCTCCTGCCATTAGCCTTGCACAGACAGAGCCACAGTGCAGGCATTCTGCACAGCACCCCTGTGCTCCACAGAGCTCAGGAGGTTCTCCATACATGTGTGTCACCCAGGCTTGGGCAGAGATCTCTTACATATGACATTGAAAGCATTGTCCATTTTTCAAAAATTGTAAACTGGACTTTAAGAGTATCTGCTCTTCGGCTCGGCGCCTGTGGCTTAGCGGGCTAAGGCGCCAGCCACGTACACCTAAGCTGGCGGGTTCGAATCCAGCCCGGCCCGCCAAACAACAATGACGGCTGCAACCAAAAAATGGCCGGGCGTTGTGGCGGGTGCCTGTAGTCCCAGCTACTTGGGAGGC